>JAHWFP010197411.1:0-14668 GCA_023313725.1 Lithobius niger
CAACTGCGATTTGTTTATTTTACAACCGGGACCACTGGATCAAAAAAATTCACATCTGTCTATTTACCGTTAATGTGATTTTAGGTGTTCTTTGTTTGATGTTGCTCCCCCCTCCCCTTCTCCTGTAGCTTACTCCTGAATTTATACCTGAGGAACCCCATGCAGCAGGCCAGAATAATAAAATGATAGAAATCACCAGGCATAGTGGATTTTTTTTCACATTGGCCTCTAAAATTACACACATGTGTATAAATTATTCTTTCTGTCTTCAAGGGGGAATCTTAAGCAGCCGTATCTAAAAGACTCCGGAGGTGGGGGGGGGAGTTAATATGTGGAGTGTGCCGGGTTTGGGCAAGGAAGAAGGGATATATATTTGTTATGGCATTACTTTAATGTCACTATGGTATTTTTTTTAACAGTTTAAGGCATTAAACATAAAATAATATTTCAAACCACAGATGTTCCCAATTTTCTTGTTTCCAACCAGCCCCAAAAAAGTCTAAAAATCTTGAAAATTAACAGTTTTGCTCAATTATTTACATTTTCGTTGGAGACAAAGGAGGGCCGGGTGGGGATGGTCTACGTTTGTGACAAAATTTTCTCCAATGTGTTGCAAAAGTTACGACAATACGTGACGTGGGAGAGAGGAGGTTGAAAAAAAGAGCCCATTTAGTGTGTTCGTGTCGGTAAGCATCTTACTCAAGGTCATGATACAGGGATTATAAGAGGGCAAACGAAGCAAGAAGTCGGCATTAAAGATACACGATACACTAATCTGAGAAAGAAAGAAAACACAACTGCCCCGTCTGGGACTCGAACCCAGAACTTCCCGTTTACTAGCCGGACGCTCTAACCACTGCGCTACCGGGGCGGGTTCTGGCTACAGGCTCCATTCGAGCTAAGTAGCTGTTCAATCTTTCTCAGTGATGACCTAGAGATCATAAACATACATACAAGGAGGGAAAGCAACATTGCTTTTTGGCCTCCACACAAGAAATAATGCAAGTAGTAAATAAATAAAGAAAATCACAAGGTAAAAGGTAAACGAAGCAAGCAGTCTGCAGTTGTCTTTTCTTTTTTTTTTCCAGATTAGTGCATCGTATATCGTGTACACGGCCAGTCTTTAATGCACACTCCTTGCTTCGTTTACCCTTTACCTGGTGATTTCTTCTTTATTTATAAGAGACCATTTTGGTTGTTTGTAGGTAAACAGCGTACGAGTGACAATGAAATGAAGATTTTAACTTTCAGGTTGACTGTTTCGCAGACAAGCAGCTTGTGCATGACCCACGCAATGGAGGATCTTAATCGTGCAGTTTGGTTATTCATAAGCAAGCAGGGTAGGCGTCAACATTACCGCAAAATAGTGAAATAATTGCGGTTTAGTTGTTCGCAGACAGGCTGCTTATACATGAATACGATGCAGGGAAGTTTAACGCAGCAGTCTGGTTGTTCGTTGGAAAGCAGCTTATGCATGATAATAAAAAGGCGATTATTGCTTTGCATGTTGACTGTGAGTATGCAAATAAACAGATATGCAAACCAATTTCAGTTGCCTTTTGGACTTAAATGTCAGACTGGTTGAGTGGGCACTGAACCGTCGAACTTTTAGGCCAAAGGCCGTAGCTCTAACGCTAAGTCATACAGTATGGGTTAGCAGTAGTGCTTCGGAATTTGGTGTGAAAGGTTGGGGATTCAACTGGCACTTAGGCAGTTGGACATTTAGATCCAAAAGGCAACGGAAATAGGTTTGCATCTCTGTTTATTTACTACTAATTCAGCCGATATGGCTTTCGGCCCTGTTTATGTAGGCAAACAGTTTATGCATAATAACAAAACGGGGAACAAAACGGTGCAGTTTCGTTGTTCGTATGTAAACAGTTTATGCGTTATGATGAAATTTGGTTGAACTTTGGTTGAACTTTGCTTGTTGGTGTGTATGGTAATGAAAAGGCGATCATACTAGAATGATTATAAAGGAGAAACTGTATGCATAATTATGAAACGTACAACCTAATATTGCAGTTTGGTTGTTTATAGGCAAGCAGCTTTTGCATGGTCACGAAACAGGATCGTAATACTGCAGTTTGGTTGTTCGTAGGGGCGTGGGGATTGAGGGGCTTTGGGACGTTGACGGCTAGGACATTAGCACCAACCTCAGTCACAATGCAGTGGTCCAGGTTGCCACGGTGCCACGCGTTAAAGCGATGTCTCACCAACCACAAACCTGTAACTAGATCGTAGGTAAAGAATCATGAGCAATCTATGCATGATCATGAACTGGAATAGTAACATTGCATTTTGGCTGTTCGCCGGTAGTCTGGTTATCAATGATAATGAATCGTGATTCAAAATCGTGTAGTTTATTGTTCGTAGGTGAGAAGCTTATGGAGAATCCTTACTGTAGCCTCCAGTTGTGAAATGTACATAATACATTCCAACCTAATGATTTAATCAATTATAGGTAAACATGTATTCAAATTCAGACATCAGTAATTATAAATCGTAAACTCTGTTTTCTGGGCGAAGTGTGAAGAGTGGTAAACGAAAGGACAGGTGGGACACAATAGTATGCAATTGTTTTCGTTACATGAAATATATTTTAAATTTAAGTGTTTTTAAAGATTTTTACTAGAGGGGTTACACAAATTTTCTTAAACTAAGACACATTTTATAAAACGAGTTACAGATGACTTTTGCCAATACCCTTGTTTAACGTATTTTTAAAACGATTGTTGGGTATTTTATCAACGGTTCTATTTCCTGAGGCTCATTCTGATTGATTTGTTGCGCTTTTTTCGTGTGTGTCTGTTTGTACGGTACCGTCCTCACTGGCCACTTATTAAATTGGCCTGAAATTTACTACATAGTATTAAGTGCTTACTCCCACTAGCTCTGGTACCCCTACCATTTGCAGTTTTATACGGGAACAGGACTTTCCTAGCTATCCCAACTTGCATCAATCAACACTACTGTATTATTACATTTAAACGTTAACAAGCGTTTCTAGAAGAACTTTGTGGAAGCAAAGTTCTTCTGTTTAGAACAATGTTACCAGTTGAATATGTTCCTGCGTTCGGGTTGTTTTAGTGAAGCGTTCTATGCGGAATAATGTTAACAGTAGGACATGTATATGCCTTGGGAGTGATTTATTGAAGCATTGTTTCTCAATTTGGAACAATGTTAACAATAGAACATGTACGTGCATTTGTAGTAATTTTTTGAAGCATTGTTTTTCTAGTTGGAACAACGTTAACAGTACGATTACTGATAGGCCTACTGAAGTAAACAATAAACTTGAAGTGAAGCAAATAAAGCCTGAAAACTTTGCAACTTGAAGATGTCATCGGGATATATACATTCAGTGTTCCTTTGGTATGTATTATTGAAAGTGTTGATTGATTGGAACACTATGTGTCGCTTCGAACACGACTGATAGGAAGTCTGCCCTTGAAACTTTGAAATTGCTTTAATTAGGCGTTTTAGGTTTGTTGGTGTAGAATGGTTTACTTTGCATTTTTTGTCTCGTTGTTATTTTATTTTCATATCAGGGGTATATGATCCTTAAGGGGTCGTGCGTTTTTTGCAAAGTTTTGTTGAAGGATTTATTGCCTGTTTCCGAACAGTAGACCACACCCATTCGTTGAGTTGTAACGTTAAAGCATTGTTGTTCGATTAGGGCAGAATGTTCCTTATTAACTTACTGTTCCGTATTTATGTCGCCACCTAGGGCACGTGGAGCAGGATGGTAAAGTGTTTGGTATTTCCTTATTGTGTGTCTTGAATCAACGTCTATTCCACATTTGAGTGGGGTTATTGGTTATACTTTGAAGTTAATCTCCCCACTGGGCACGAAGCCTCAGGTGCCCGGTTTTAATATGCGGTTGTGTCGCAGCTCAGGTCATTTATAGAAACTCTTAAGTAGGTTTAAGTGGCATAATTTGGTTTGATTGGGGTTAAGAGGTTATCTGATTGTTGTTTATTTCCAGAATTATTATTTTCTGATTATTATGATTTATTCGTTGACCGAGGGTGCAACTTGCAAGGAGGTTCCTTACGGTGCTTTAACTCATTTATACGTAACTTAACGTCGATGTAGTGCCTAAAGCACTTTCAGAATCTGCGTGCAAACGTCTAAAACCACTTTCACGTCGCTTTTTCTCAAACCACCACCTTCGCATCAAGAAGTTGAAGCGCTTGAAAGGCACGTTGTCACCAAACGAATGCTTGCAGAATCTATCACCATGTGGCTCTATCTAGTACTATTTAGGACTTGCTTGCGCCAAGCGAACAAATGCACTATGCCATTTCTTTTTACGAAACAAACGAGCCACACACATCTTAATTATTGTATGAGAATTTGGTACGTCCTCGCGCACATTGTTAATAATAGCATTGCCGCTAGACGGTGTCACGGTGGATTCTCTACATTTTCCATTGGTAACATTCACCCTTTAAGGACTACCGTGCATCCACGTAAGGCCGCCCGCGCATTGAGCGACTTGGCCGCGCGACCAGGTCGCTGCAGCCAATGAGAATGCTTACCGTTTATGTTAAACCACGCACTAATCATTTTCATTGGCTGCAGCAACCTGGCCGCGCGGCCAAGTCGCTCAGTGCGCGGGCCGCCTAACATGTATTTCTTGCGTCGCCTTAGCTTCTGCTAAGCAATGACTGGTTAAAATTATCGGTTGGAAACGTCGTGAAACTAGGATGGCAACCTGTCACTTCCTCGAAATGTAGTCGAAAGCCCGTATATGAATGGGGACATGGGAAAATGGGGCGTGGGGGCAATTGAGGGGATTATATAAGCTCGGTGGCTACATCGACGTACCAAAAAATTCTATGAACGCGTTGTTCCGACTTGAATATCCCTGTAATGTCGCTTGCTTCAAAGTACTGTGAAGATTTTCGGCACAAGCAACTCGAAAAGACTTTCGACGCAGTAAGTCCCCTACCGTTTCGCCCATTGGACTTTTCACCAGTGGGCCTTTTCGACTCAAAACCTTGACAGGACCCTCCAGTTTGGGATTGTATGTCATTACCCTTGGAACAGTATGCTTTGTCTTTAGCCCAAGGGCATGGCAACGGATTTGGAACTGGACACAATTGCTGAAGACGTCATTCACGATTGACACCCCATTTAGGGAACACTCTTTTGGCACTCCAGTTTGAAATTAGTCTTGATAATTTGCAATTCCCAATACAAAATTCATCATTATTATGCACTACAATGAAGGGTGTGTAATGAAAGAGGGCGAGGGGGAGAGGGGGAGGGGAGGGGGAGGGAGAGAGGGTGTTGAAAATAAACATTTGCTTCCATAACACAAATCAGCAGGGGTTCAAAGAGGGAGCAGAGATGGGGATATTCAGACCACACAATAGGGGAAACCAGGGCACACTACGGTGTTACGCTCAGGTATACGGGAACCAACTAGCCGGCGTATGTTACGCCGGGGGTACAGCTAGTTTAAGTTAAAAGCCGTTGGGGCTGATGCTCCACACTGTTGCGTCAAGGGATGTATAAATCTGAACTGCGGCAAGACACTGTCTCCATCGTCAAGGTTTGATTAGGTTTAAGAGGGGAGGAGTTGAGTCTGATCCTCCATGCTGTTGCGACAAAGGATGTATAAATCTGAACTGCAACAAGACACTATCTCATCGTCAAGGTTCGATTAGGTTAAAGAGGGGTTGATCCTCCACACTGTTGCGTCATGGGATGTATCCGCGTAGCAGTAATCACCTCTCGCCTATAGCGACTTGGATTCAAGTCGACTTAACGGGACGCGAGGAACGTTCTTGTAGCCTACCTACCACGGTCTACGATGAATTGCTGCATGGATAAGTGTTTAATTTGTATAATTTCATGTTTTTGCCATTGGTGAAGCTGGTGCCCAATCTGGGAATGAGTTCCTACGAAACTGACTCGATTCGAAACGTTACTATAACGGCACACACGTTCTTTCAGGAGGGATTGTTGGTGAATGAGAATGAGGCTAGCTAGAGTTTAGAATTCATAGCATGCAAATTCATCTCGAACTTGCTAACCGAGTGTCTTGCTGACGCTCGTTCGGCTGGCTTTCAATGCAAATGTTGAATCTGGTAATCCCTTTTGACACTTGTAAGTAGAACGCCGCTTTTACGACATTCAGTCGCTCTGATCTTATCTGAAATTGGTTTGTAAAAAAATGCGGTACAGATTAACATATACACACATGGAGCACTACGCATTACTCGAGTAAAAGAGGCACCTAATATCTCGGAGAGAAGAACTTGTCTCCGTTTTCAAAGGTTAAAAGGTAAAATACAAGAACACAGCACGACAGAAACACTTCAACAGGGGCCCGCCATTAATCCACACATCCACAATTCCAATATGGCGGCCCCCTGGTGAAGCGTTTTCCCTGGTGGTGTTCTTGTGTTTTGCCTTTTAACCTTTGAAAATGGAGACAAGTGCTTCTCTCCGAAATATTAGGTGATTTTTTTTACTCATGTAATGCGTATAGTGCTCCATGTGTATATCTTTTTTATCTGAAATTCCAGTTAGCTTTTAATTCGGCCTCCCCGTTTGCTTCCCCCTCCCCGCCATTCCAGATTCCTCAGAATTACCCACCGCCAAAAAAAAAATTGTAACCCTAACAGTAAAACTACTTTTTCTTTAACGTTTAGCAAAACAGACGGCTTGTTTAATTTGTTTAATTTAATGCAGAATTTCAAGAGAAAAAATGTAGAACTTTCTAAGACAACTTTGAATTTGAGAATCACTTTAAACAGCTGCAAGTTGAACCCCGTTTTTAATATAAATTAGTGGCTCTGATCAGAGGGTGTTAATCGAAATTCCAGTTAAGTGTTCAAACTCGGTGGTTGACACCCGTGTCATCGAATCCTGTTTCTCCACATTCCCGTTTGTCGAACTTTAAAATCCACCTTAAAATTCGGCTAAATAGGAATTCCCGTTTCTTTGACTCCAGTTTCCCGAAAAAGTTTATTTTCCAAATTACCTGCCATGCCCGCGTAGCCGCGCTCGGCGCGGCCAAACATCAGAAACGGCAACTTAATCACAAAATTCTGTCACATAGTAACACTTCCTTAATCGGAAGAGTAGGTAATAATCTTACATTTCGTAAGAATATTTTTTTCTGGCTAAACTGAAATTCCCTTTTCCCTTTTTTTGCAGTGTTTAATTTTCGTCGAAACGGGATTCAGCAAAACGGGATTTGGCGAAACGGGTAACCACCGACTCATGACTAAGTTGAAGACCATACCATGTCAATTTATGAATACCTCATAACCTGTTTGATATAACTGAGTTACAGCTTGTTTAAACCATGCGCAATGGCTGTTTGCCGTGACGTCACCATGAGTTAGCCAATGACGGACGAGAACAACGGCTGTTTGGCCGTCTGATTGGACTAGCCCAGTCACGTGATATGCACGTCACAGCAAACAGCCATGGCGCGTGGTATAGGCCATTAAAAATTAATTAAGTGGTTCCCGGAGTGGTACTAAAAAAAATTGACGTGGCGGGCGGTGTTTTTTTTTATTTTACGTTTTATTCATGATTATTAAGATGCGGGCAATGGCTTATTTTTTTACGAAACGAAACGAAATCAGTAGTTTACATTTTGTTGTGGAGTACAATATCTACGTTATAATGACGGGTTCAGCGTTTGATAAAATTCATTCTTTAGATCCAAGTTTTTAGTTGTGACGTCCCTCTGAACGACCCTTAGATTCTTTTCGAGGTGATCATGTTAATGGAGCAAACAACTCACGTGGTCATTGGCTCCGGGAAATGTTTGGTGAAAGGACTGTTGCGTGATCGGATATATATATATATATTTTTTTTTTAGATATTGTCATAAAAAACCGTTTCGTGCGCTAAGAAAAAAGCCCATGCGTGCGCTTCTGAGAACCACTTAATTAACTTTTTAGCAGCCTTTAAATACAAGGTTTTTTTTTCTTCGTTAATACGTTGTGCATTCACGGGCAAGTAATTTAATTTAAAGCCATTAAAATACAGGTTCGGCCGTTAAACCACGGTATCTTGCACTTTAAGTCCGCTTTAACTACCTTTACAATAAAACAAAACACTCCTTTTCCACCTTTAACCATTTACGCGTGCCTTCCGTCTAAACGAAAGGAGAATGCTTCTTTTGTCCGAGATTGTGTCTAATTACAACGCGTGACTTTGGTTGGGCTGGCTTGCTTTCTCTAAACTGCCGTCTTATATCTAAGAATGGAATCGGCGATCCAATTTAGAGCAGAAAGGGAAGTAAGGAGGAGGAGACGCGGCCGGGGACGGGGGGGGGGGGAGGCGAGGAGGTAGGAGGAGAAGGTCGGTGGCAATCCCGCTACGACACACATAACATGATGCAACAAGGCAATAGGTTCTCGGGAAAAGTCAAAACGGTGATGAATTATGACCTAAAACTGACAAAATCACATGTCGGACGAAATTGGTTTCACACGACTGGTTGCGGAGAAACGGGTGTGTAGGCGTTTGTATAAATCTCTCCCAGACGTAATCCTTTCAGAAATTGTATAGTTTAAGTTTTCGTAGAGGTGATTTGGATTGCTCACAAGTTTGGCTGGGTTGTGATATCAAGATAGAAGATAGGATGTGTACCACGTCTCCCGACCCCCACGTTGATCATTTCTGTGAGGCCGTTGATCTCTCGCAGCCTTACCGGTAGCACAAGCAGGCAATGCGCTTATTAACTGTAATCAGCGCAACATCGTAATTGCGGAAATTTTTATCAGGAGTCGCATAAAGGAGAGCCCGTAGGCCCGACGTCGAAGTGTGTTAGAAAGAGAACGAGACGATGCACGGGGCATCCACCCACCCAAATACCCAAGCGACAGATGTTAAGTGGAAGAGGTACCACCATTATGACAGTTGTTGTTTGCCGCATGAGGGAAGAAACCGGAGTACCCGGAGGAAACCCTCGTGCAACGGGCGGGAAACAACTAGAGAAAAACCCGGACATACACCATTCCTTTCACCAGGATCGAATCCGGGTCTGTAAAAAGCCAGAGATGTACAGCTGTGACCAGGCTGGGCGCCTACAGAATCTGACGTCCCGGTGCTCCCAGTTGCGTGGGCGTATGATCAGTAGCGTACACAGATTTCCGAAAGGGCGGGGGAGAGTTTTAGTAAAAGGGCAAATTCAGCTAAATTTTTCTGGGGGGCCTTTTTTCTTTTTTTTGCACTCATTTTAGCTTTTCACCGTCTCTTTTCTTTCCCTGGCTTTCTTCTTGTCCTTTTTGCGTCTTTAGGCCCTTCCTTTCGCTGCAGCACCAGCATTTATAAGGTAATAAAAAACAAGATAGGGTATTTTTTTTTCAAAAAAGGGCAAAAATGGTACTTATTCCAAAAAGGGTAAGGCAATCCCCCCCCGTGGCGCGGCAATGTGTATGATAATTCTAACACCACGTTCCAGCTCTCTACGGGAGTTGTGACCTTATGCTATGCGGCCGTTTGTCAAAACATTGGGAGTAATTAAAGAAGGAACAAAATTTGGTAGGACAAGAAGCACCAAGCTTCTTTCAATTTATGGTTTTATTTATTTATTTATTTATTTATTTATTTATTTATTTATGACAAAACAATTAGTTGCCCGTTTCCGTAGGAATGTTTTCAATCAGTAAATAGTAAACAGAATAAACTCTTGAGAAAAACAAGCGGTAGTCGGTCGGTCACTGAACAAAAACGTTGTTATTTAACGTTGCAAAAAAAAAAAAAAAAAAAAAAATTTGAAAGCTCATGATGCTACTCATAAAGCATACTGTCAAAAAATCATACTGAACTTGATTCAAAATAATATAAAAGTTCATTCATAATCATATTTAGAAAATTTTTACATGTGCGTCGATCCTGATTTTGGAGGGCTGAAGGGACGGAGCGCTGACCACAATGTCACAACAAATTAAGAGATGATGTTTTTCGCAGGGTAATTGGATCCGAAATCTACACCCTATTTTAAGTAGGCATTATTATCATAAATTTATATTGTGAAGACAAAAAAAAAAATTGTTGCCTATAAAACTGTAACCCAAAAAAAAACACAAATTCCTCTATGCTACGGCCCATGATTTTCCTGCCAGGCATTTTATCAACTAAATTTTCATGTGGGAGTGGAGAACAAGTCCAACAAGTCCCTCTTTATGTCGACTTATTTAGTGGGGTTACTTGGCGTTGATATTACGACTTTAAACGACGCAAATGCTTGGCGGGCACCCCTAAAAAAATTATTTTCGTTGGCTTAAAAAAAGCGTTCACGGTTGAAATTTGTACACCAAAAAGCACTACCCACCAGATCTGTTAAAAACAAAATCTTTTAAGGCAGTAGCAAAGTTGACTGCATTTATCAAAGTAGAACACAAAATAAAAAGGACGTATGATAAGCCCCACGCAGCTTGGTTGCCGTTGTAGGACCGAAGAGGTTGGTGAAAAGCATGATGGGAAGGAAGAAAACACTAGGAGCAAGGGTGGGAGAGGTCAATAAGCGGCGGGGTGGGGAGGGGATAGGGGAGGGAAAAGGAGAGAGAACTTATGCACGGAGTATACCGTTTTCCTTCATTTCATTTTTAACAACCTTCGCTGGTTAAGACCGATACATTGTAGCCAGAGTTGTAAGTTGATTTAAGTAGGAATGTGCAGGTTGCAGAAGATTTCGTTACGTGACGTAATCAAACAATTTTCGAGGTGAACTCTATATATCGTAATAGTGGGGTTGATAAGAAGGTGTGGGGAAAGGGGCTAAAGTGGCAGGTGTCAATTTTATGGCCTGTGGAAATGGAATGTGGGGCAAGGGTGGTATTGGGAGCCGAGCAATTACGTCAGAAATGCGACTGGTAAAACGATCTCTCACTGCTAATGTTTGTCCCAGGTAAATTTTGGAGCAGTCAGCTCAGGGAAGGGCGTAAATAACGAAGGTGGAGTGGGGTGGGCTTAAGTAATATGAGGATATTTATTCGTGAGAAATTGGGGTAGGGGTAGAAGTGAGGCAGACATCAAATTAATACAAAAAAAAATAGTACAAATACTAGCTGAAGCCCGTCTTGAATGCACCGTTTGCAACACTGGCTAGGTATGGTAGCTCATGTGTATATCCATGTTCGACCGAGCTAAGTTTCTTCAAATTGTTGCGCACACCCTGGCTAGAAAAAGCTGATTTTCGTTCGCTTCGCTCACTCAATCAGCGCAACAAGTGACTCAACATCTCCCCCTCCCCCACCACCACCACTGCTAACGATCCCTTCATTCTAATGATCACTTCCATTATATTCTTCCATGGTCGTGATAATGCCGTGTGGAAATTTCAGCGCATCATGTTACTCAAATCGCACCATCCCACACGGCTAATGATCCGCCCTTTCTAATGATCACTTATAAATAAATAAAAAAAATAAATATAACTCTGACCTTTAATGGTCAGGATGACGGAAGGGCGTTGGCCACTAAATCCGTTCCTTGTAAAAAAGAGAGAATTGTCAGGGATGGTAATTTCGTTTGAAAAACCTAGTAAGTGATTGTACTTCCAAACGGCGTTTAAACGCGCTCACGGAGGGTGCAGTGACAACAACTTCGGGAAGGGAGTTCCAAGCTCCGACAACACGTTACGCAAAGAAGAATTTTTCCTACAATCTGTGCGCGAAACGGGTTTGCTAAGTTTAAGTGAGTGGCCCCGTGTAGTGTTACAATTTGCAAATGAGAAAAATGGCACATCAACTGAGAGCAGTCCATGCAAGATTTTGAATCGTCAAAACGAGGTCCGCTTTGAGCATTCGCAGTTCGAGGGGTTCAAGATGGGCCATGGATAGCCTTGTGTTAGCAGTGTAACTTCTTTTATATTTTACCAGTCGTATTCATGTTCATGTTCGCGGAAATGCATAAGGCTCAAAAGGCCGTCTTGAAGTTGTGCATTCGACAAATAGGCAGTTCTGAAAAACTTTCCCGCAATGTAATCCCTCCAACCATACACGACGTAGGGCCGTGGGTCGAGGGCCGTGGCCGGTGCCTGCTGCCCGACCTCTTGTGTAATTACACAAATAGATAATTCAGTACACCGTACTAATAATTGTTTTAAATAAACATTTTTGGTATTCCTAAAAATGTGTTTACACGGTTAGCTGAAAAATATACAAGGCGTTTTACAATCAATCTATGCTGAGAAAATAACTTAGAAAACAGTAGCGTTTTTTAATGTTGGAGACTCGAAACGTGTTTAACACACGGTGATGACGCCAAGCTAAGATACCCATATGCGAAAAATGTAGTCGTTATAGTATACGGTTAATCTGAAAACCCATACGTCGCCGTGGGTTAATTTTGATAACATACACACTTTTTGATAATCTAACACTTTTTACAGGGTTGATACAACCCCTATTCCACCATATGGGACAGCTCCACCAAGTGACATAAATGACCGACTTTTCATAAGTGACTTAAAATGACCGGCATCACAAATTTAACTAGCGCACCCCATTACAAAACCAGCGTAAAGAGGCACATTTGCGGCTGGTGACATTATCATAACAGCTCGTTGAAGAATTATAGCTTTTCCCCACTACTAAACAAGCTGAGCAGGATGAACTTTTCCACAAAGACTAAGACACAAAAAAACCTATTAGAAAAAAAAAATAATTCAACGTCAATAATTATTTTGTAATATCATGCAGTCAAAAAAGCACTCGTTTGATGTTTAAGGTAACGTGTAAGTAAACCAAAATAAAGCAGCAAAAGGAAACGTAAAAGCATTCCTGTAATGGTTGCGGATACCACAGTGTTGCTGAATTGTTAAGTCTATATGAAACCTGACTGCTCTCCTCAAAAACGGAACTATTGTGCGCTCAGCGTATCTTGAGTCGCGCAGGTATTTTATGAGCGGCGACATCTTCCTGGAGGGAGCGGCTTTAATTGACGGCCGCTATTGTTTTTGTAACCATCTAGGATATCAACAAGGTGCTCAGCTATCGAAAACATACAATCGATTATGTGTATTCGTTCTGGGGAGAACTCAAGATAGGCCGCGGACACTATAGAGCCAAAAAAATGAAGAGACCATAAAACTGGATTGGCTTTGCCATTTCGTTATTGCTAAGAAAAAAAAGAGGATTTTTAACAATGTGGACCAAAATGCATATGATATCTCCCCAAAACAAAATATGTTACGGATTCCCACCAAGCTTTTCGGCCGTTTGAAGTCGAGGTATCAAACACCAAACTCTTTTGCCAAGCTAATCCCACCGACTAAGGTTTCAAACGTTAAATAAAATAATTAAATATTGCACAGTATGTAATTTTCATATATAATTCATTTAACCTTCGAAGTATTACTCGGTGGGATTAGAAGGCGAATGAGCTTGGCGTTTGATATCACGACTTCAAATGGCCAAAAAGCTTGGCGGGAGTCGTTAACAAGTTCTGGGGAGGTATTAAACAAAAGTATGGGCATAGAGAACGTACAGCCTTGCAAGAATGGTCCACTGATAAATGTTTTTTGTCTTACTTTTTCTTTACCCGATTCTTCGGACTGAAACAAACTTTCAGAACTTTCAGTCCTTGGAATTCGTCAGTGAAAAGTGAACCCAAAACCACTTATCAGCGGACCTTTGTTGCAAAATCATTCCCCCCCCCCCCAAAAAAAAAAGCACTGTAACTATTACTGAATATCCTCTTTTCGTTCTGTCCCGAAGGAAAAAATAGTCTAAAATACTTTTTACATTGTTGCAGCAAAGTGCGGGCCATTCAATTGAAAAATATCGTTGCAGCTGTAGTGCTATTCTATTGACAGTGATAACAAAGGATTCAAAGGGTTTAACGAGCGTTAACCACTCCTGGTCATCTGCCCGAAGCCCTAAGGCCCTATGTCTGCAACAGCCAGATTCTCAGGCGGTCACCCACCCAAGTATCAATCCAGCCCAATGCTGCGTAACTTCGGGGATCTGACGAGAACCGGTGTTTCCAGCACTGCAAGGCCGCAGTGATAACGTGTACTTTCTAATAATACTACAGATAGCCTACTAGCCGGCGTAACCATTAATTTTACTTGTGTAGCAACTGTATAGCTTTATACCGGCTTTATTACGAATTGCCAAATCATCGCTCAAGCAACGAAAAAATCAACAACGAATGGTCCCTTCAGACTACTTCTGTTAAAATTTTTTCGTGTGTAGCCTACAACATTGTTGCTGGAAATGACCACTTGTTTCATTAAAGTATTGTAACAAACAGTAGAATTCGTGGGACTTTGTGTAAGCAGGCATTGTTGCTCAATTACGAATGCCCCAACACTGTTCATGCAACTAAACCCCCACGACGAATAACTCCTTCAAATAACTTCAATTAAAAATTTTAAAGAGATTTGTTACATTAGACTTTTCGGAACGGCGCGATAAACATTGTTGCAATGTTGTTCAATTGTTGCCGCTAGCGAGATATTCAGCCGGATAAAGGCTTTAACCTTCAACCTTCAACCTTGGCCCAATCGGAAACAATAGCCCGCGGGTGTGGCACGACCTTGTTCATTGTTTCCGAATAGCCGACAGTTTTTGGCAGCCATCCCTTCAACTTATACCCCGTTCGGAGCGCAAGCTTTTAATTCGGAATTGAGAGACATGCGGGTCGAATCCGGATTAGTTTGCTAGACCCCGTTCGGAG
>JAHWFP010197411.1:19668-30654 GCA_023313725.1 Lithobius niger
AGACATGCGGGTCGAATCCGGATTAGTTTGCTAGACCCCGTTCGGAGCGCAAGAGAGAAAGCACTACGAAAACGGGTTAGTTGTTAGTTTCTCAGCCGCTCACCAGAACACGCCATTGTCGCTTAATTAACGGATTCGTGCTTGTACCACCACTCAGACCGTGGCGCCACCAGCCCATAAATCGTTTCATTTTTTTAATTTTTAAATAATAGATGCTGGCATTCGTATAAACTCCCCTTGAAAATTAGTGCATGCTTCGCAAGGCGTATTATCGCAAGGCTTATTTGAGTAAACAGTAAACGAAACACGATGCCACCTGGTGATGAATGTTGCTAATTCGGGAATTCGACCCACATTTGTGTCCGGATGTGAAGCGAAGTGATGTGAAGCGAAGCGAATCGTGTTCGATCCACCAACTGATGCGGATTAGTTTAACTCGGATACGACCCTCTTTACCTCGGATGTGTCCACCCCGTTCACAGCGCATTTAGCATTTAATCCGCATATATGCGGGTTAAAGATGTGCTCCGAACGGGGTATCAGATTTCCATTCTTCTCATCGTCCCTTAGCCTGCATGAGCACTCGTTTTATTATTACGAAAGGCAGTGGATTCAGTGCATTGTTGCTTGATTCCGTATACTTTCGAATGGTATGTTATCCCAACAATTACTAAGGGTAAGCAATTGCACCCAACAATATCTTAACAATAACTTTTCTTTCTGGTCATTTCCGATCGGATATTGTTAGTTTGGAAACTATCAGCCACAGGTTGAGTAACGAGTGGGTGAAGTCCAAAAGTAGACGCATAAGTTTAACACGTTCGAGGTGGTTTTTAGTTGACCCCCCCCCTCCCCCTTTGGGATGCAGTGACAGTTTTGTCTCTGCGGGGAGTGAAAGGTGGTCACTAAACAACATTATTGCAAAAACCTTTAGCATGATTTACGATAGTGAGATATAATGTTTGAAATTTATGCTTGCAGTCATTTGAAAATATCACGCAAATAATTTTTTTTAAAACGAAAATTATTTGGGAAACACGCCATATGTTCAATTTTTAACGTATGTGTCTTCCAGAAATGTAAATAATTGGTTTGCCCCTTTTCACCTATTAGGATCAACAGAATCAACACAATTTCATCATCATACCGTCCCTCAATTAAATCAATCATATTCGAATTACGCAATTCCTTGGTATTTAAACGACGCGACTCGATTTGTTGTATTTCTGACCACGTGTCCTGAATACAGACTGCTCATTGGCCAGGGATGGAGATACAACACTCAAAAATTGAGTTTTTTAAGTTCCCGCAGCGGCTAGGAAAGAAAAAAAAAACTAGTCAAGCGAGTAGAACGTGGAGATACAGCAAACCAATTCTCAGGTGCCAATAAGAGACATTCAGTTTTATTCCGACCCACGAGCACGGGTTAGCTTTTTTCTTAGATGGTCGCCCAGAGTTGCCTTGACTCTAATTATTGCTCTACTTGTCCCGTAGTATTTCCGTTGCCCTAGAAAAGTTACTCAAAGACGAGTATTAACGGACAGCTTGATGCACGTACAACTTTAACAAGAAAAAAAGAAAAGAAAAGCTTTCACCTTACTCGCTCAGCCCGAGGCTCGGCTTGCGCGTGTTTACAAGTAATGGGTTTGGTCAGCAAGTGCCTTGGAATCATGTTTGTTGCAGCATCTTCAGCCGCGAACCTGTTGGAGACAAGTTTTTTTTGTTTTGTGCACTTCGAGTTTGTGAACTAGCATGAACGCGACCTGATTGTTCCGATCTTACGAGGAAGATAGCCAGCCACTTAAACTTCCGAAACAAGTATCAACTACAATGTCGACACATCCACGCACATTTTAGAAAACAAACCAGTTAAATAAATGTCTCTAATGTAAAACGCAAATCTAGAAACACGCTAGTGTTTCGCCACTAAGTCAATGACACAACTCTCATTGGATTATTTTCTGCTTCTAAAACGGATAGTAATGCTGAACATTGAGCGATATTTCTATACCAACATTAGGGCGCGTTTACGCAACATCTCGTCTTTGCATTCTCGCAGCTAGAAGCTAGAAATTAACTAAAATTCCAACATGGCGGCGGTTTTAATTCTGCCGGCTCGCAACGAATCGAGGCAATAATTGAGTTCAGAAGCGATTGGGAAAATGTTTCATCAGGAGGAATTCTTTATCTTACTGTCACAAATTATAAGGGCGCGTTTATGCGGCGACTCGCGTTTGCATTCTCGCAGCTAGAACTCAATCGCCATGGCAAAGGTGACATTGCCATGGTAATAACGCTAAATGAATTAGCTAAATCCGACATCGTTTGAGTAAATACTTGCAGTCTTATAATCCGTGCCAATAATATAAAGAATTCCTCATGACGAAACAATTTTCCCAAACACTTCTGAACATACGTTATTTGCTGTTTTCGTTGCGAGGCGGCAGACATAAAATCGCCGCTGTGTTGGAATTTGAGGTGATTTCTAGCTTCTAGCTGCGAGAATGCAAAAGCGAGTGGTTGCGTAAACGTGCCCTAAGACTGCAAGCATTTGCTCAAACGATGTCGGATTTGGCTAATCCAGGAGGCGTTGTTACCATGGCAACGACGCCTTTGCCAAAGCGATTACATTTCAGCTGCGAGAATGCATAGGCAGGTCGCTACGTAAACGCGCCCTTAATCTGCTTCAGCTGACGCCAGTCTTAACATAATTTTGTGTTAGTTGCCGTCAAGTTGGTGAATTCTAAACTTTTATGTAAGTTTAACGAAATTATTTATTAAGATACGTCACACCTGTGCTTTACTGTCGACGGTAGCTGCTGTTAGGTCTTCAATTTCTTGCAAGTGTGAATGAGTGTCCGTTATTTTAAATCATTAAATGTCAAATACGAGTGAGTACACATAACTATTTTTTAAATATTTTTTTTCTGAACACAGGGAAAATTAATCTAGACATACACTAGTGTGTGGCCGTCAAGTAGATGAGATTTAATTGTCGTCCGAGTTTAATTGTAAGAAGGCGACTCACCTGCAGACAGTGTCTTTTAAGTATAACAAGCTTATGCTTAATTTCAGCCTACTGGTGTAAATTCCCCATGCGGCAGAAATGTTTGAAATGTTCGTTGGAATCAGGTGTCTTGATTCCAGTTACGAAGAAAACCACAACATTAAAGTGTGGAAATGTGTCCTTTATGGAAAAAAAGTGCCGTCAACAACGTTCACTCGTGTTACCGGTAACTAGCTAGTAACTAGGTAATCCTCAGGCTCCCATGTTGATTCTCATAGGGTATAAGGATACCGGTACAGATCACTAGGGAAAATTGCCAAATCTAAATTTTGACAGACTGGTAAAGCGTCGTATGGGGAAGTGCCTTTTTCGGAGATGGGGGTTGCAGCTACATGCACGAGGGCCTTAAGTGGCTTTCCCTTCTACCCATCTTGTTACTCACCGCTCCTCCTTTCCTTATATGTTCCATTACTAACCAACGCTGGCAGATTGGAACGTTTTGCTAATTCGAGACTTGACTCCGCGCTCTTTGAAGGATTACAGGACGGATAGCAAAACGGGGACGGTTAATGGTATATAAATACGGACGCAAACCTATTTTCGTTACCTTTTGGACTAAATATCAGCAGCAGCGTGCACAGACCCTAGAGAGGGCAGAAGCGAGTTTTTAGTAAAAGGGTACAGTACGTTTTATTAGGCAAATTTTCTGGAGACGTTTTTTTTTTGCTCTCGGCACGCTTTCTTATGCCTTTTTCTCTGGCACCGCCTCATCACCAAATAACGGCTCAAACCGGCCATATTTTTTTTACAAAAAGGGCATTTTCCGTAAAAGGCAGGGCCAAGCCCCCCCCCCTTCTCCTGCCACCCTCCTGTGCACATCAATGAATGCCTGACTGCCTGAGTAGTGAATTAAACCAGTCACTTGACACCAAAGGGGGGGGGGGGGATTGAGGCTTAATGGCGCGTCGACAACTTGGTCATTAGCGCCAACCTCAGTCACAGTGCAGTGGTCCGGGTTGCCACTGCACCACACATTACAGAGATGTTATTCAAACCCCTAATCTAAATCTTGTCATACATCTGTACCTCCTGCAAAAATTGAAAAACACCGTACAGGAGGACAGACTTATCGCCCAACTGACGCGCAATGTCATGCGGAAGATGGAACCGACGACGAACACCATCAAGATGGCGACAATCAACAAGTAGGTGCCGGACCGTAAGTGGCCGTCGACACCAAGAACATTCAGGAGGGTCAACCCCCCCGCAAAAGGAAACAGTGAGTAAGTCGGGTGTGACCAATTCGCAAACGGGCCAACACAACCTCCTCACGGCGACTGCGGCGACACGCCGAGTGCCACTCCTCGACAGTGCCTTTAATGGCCCGTAACTTATTATCGTCCTGTCTGTCCCACAAGGTTTGCCAAAAAGCGTGTAAGCTCAGACGCAGAGTTGGAAAGGCATCTGAGGGAACAAGGCTGAGATCCCTACCGAGCGGGCCAGAAAGGGCCCCTTTCGCAGCAGAATCAGCTTGTTCATTCCCTGCTATCCCAACATGGCCCGGGATCCAGCAGAAAAGCACGGTTTTCCGCTGACACCAAAGGGTGAAGCCCTATATCGCTCAGCCATATTGACACGTCAAGCTTTGGTCTTTGTTCTCAAAGTTTAAGGGTGCAATCCCTCGCTCGTTTAGTCTGAGGTTTTTAGGTCCCACAAACAACGGAAATATGTTTGAATCTGTTTTGACATACGAAACGAGAAAACGGTGGCTCAGCTGGGAAATCCAACGAGGAACTGAGATTCCGAAATAGTTCACCAACTCACAGTGAAGCATCCAAGCACCAGATACTTAAAAAAAACTTGGCTTTAATGTAATTTTCTCTGTAACCGTCTGCCTTTCTACCTCGGTTATTAAAGACTACAAAAGACTACAAAAGACAACAAAACATGTTACCATCTTATCACCAAACTTGCTAAAATAGCAAACTTACAGTTTTAATTTTGGAGGTATATTGGTAAAATTTTTGTTTGTTTGTGTATGAACCAAGGTACAAAGACAAGTCACACCGAAAATTATAATAAAACCAACTTTTTAAGTATCCGGTGGGTGCTGCACTTGTCAGATGATGAACTCTTCCGGAATTTGGTTTCCCCACTATGCAGCAACAACAAGGAACGAATGGAAGTGAAAACGCAATGTTCGTCGTGGGTCAATACAGTTTTCGTGAACTGGGTGGGGCAAAGTCTTGGCATGGACAACCACAGCCTAGTTTTGTACTACTCACGTGGAGGGTTGATGACGTGTGTGCTACTACCCCTAACTTATTGCGGCTCGCTGAATGTCGTAAAGAAACAAAGCGGCAGGGAGTGAAGCTATTCTTCGGTTGGTACGACAAATTCTTTAATGGCCAATTCGCCCTAGCAAAAGAACGTAAATTCCTCATAACGGTGACATGTTATTCACATAAAAAGTAAGCCTCATGTATTGAGAAATCCATTTACTACTGGCTTTATTTCGTTGATGGTTGATTCAACCAAAGTTATTTAAAACATGCAATGGTGCATTGCCACTGCTTGCAACATACGGCATTTGCACCTACGAGATGTGCAACAACAGTCGCCGAGGAGTGGTATTCTTGCAACAATACCGTTTCCGTTTCCGGTTGCTTGGGCGGTTTGTTTTGTTGCGGACCTCGAACGTTTCTCAAACTAGAAAACAAAAAAGAGCTCGTTTGATGTTTAAGGTAAGGTCTAACTGATCCGAAGTCAAAACAGTACAAAAGTAACACAAATAAACTTTCCTGTAAGGTTTCACACACTGCAGTGTTCCTGTATTGTTTAGTCCACGTTACATCTTACTGCTGTATTCCCATGTCTTTACTTTTTTTAAACTTTAAAACGCGATATGTGGGATTGGTTCATTCTACTTGGCTAAACGACATCGCTGAAAAATCGTAAAAACCATACTTTAGTGTGCTACAGATTAAGTATGGCAGGGTTCGTGCGACTCCTTGAAAACCTGGAAATGTCGTTGAAAAAATAATGAAATACCAGTCCTGAAGTCTTGAATATGAAATCTTGAAAAGTAGTGTATGTATCAATAGGACGAACGGAAAGGAGACGACTTGACTAGAATAATGCTGAAAAATTTATCCCCGAACGTAGGCGTGTGTGTAGCCTACATTGTGACTATATTATTTTTACAATAATTTTGAAAGTTGGGATATGGTTTTAATTTTATTTACGTGGCTAATGGTTGAAAAGAGCAGTAAAGTTTTACTCGGACTAAACAGTACTGGAACACTGCGGTATGTGAAACCTTACAGGAAAGTTTATTTGTGTTATTTTGCTGTTTTGACTTCGGATCAGTTGTTTCTCAAATAACTTATTCACCATTCATTTTTGGAAGAGGGGATCTGTTATTAAATTTGTTGCATTGTGGGATTCGTACCCTCGACTGCAACAATCAAATATGGGTACCACAAGTCATCATTGGGGTAAGCTTCTGGACAAAACCAGGCTTGGGTTAGTCATCAAGGTCATATTAGTAGCCTACTATACGAAACATAGCACCAGTGATTGAGTGGGAGGGGAGGGAGAGGACGGTACCAAAGGCAGGAAATGGACGAGTATGCATATACGAGAATATATAACTCTGTAAACGAACACAATTACGTTTTCCGTAAGCTACAACAAATCAGCAGAAAAACAAAACTTAAAATGTTGTTCAAACAACGTAAAACCACCATTAATTAATTAAAAACACCATAGTTCCGTAATCCCACTACCAATCGTCCACTTGGTGGTGAATGAATAATTTTTAAGGAATTATGATGATTTTAACACTGTTACAACAAAATTTTAAGTGTTGTTTTTTTTTACATTTTTTTGTAACATTTGGAAACAACCACGAAAGCTTGAATGGCCGTTAATTAAAGCCGTTATTTTTAGATGTATGTTAATGCTCGTAAGTCAACGGGTGTGAGGAGACTCGTTTTCCCGCCCCCCATATTACTGTCGGCGCACACCTCAGTCTTTTGTTGATATCGTAAGCGGCTTTATTGGCGCGAAGTGTGTTCGTTGTGGACACGAGGAGCGGACGGATGCGTGGACACGAGCCGCATCATGTCCCCGAACTTAAACCTTTATTGCAAGTTTCATGTTGATATGAACAAATCCCATGCAATGAAGAGCTATCCGGCGAGTAATGTTGTTTTTTGGAAATAATGGCCCAGGCCACCGTTATACAGGAATTAATGGTATTATCGTGTAATTTTCTACTTTTCCAAGTGGTCCCATGGTGTTTTGCTAATTATTATTTTTTTCTTCTCTACTACGTGATAAAGTTCAGAGATAAGTCCAAAAATGCAGTGTTTTATTGTGTATATAGATGAGTAGTTACTTCTTGGCTCCTTCCAATATTATTTACGTCGTGGATGGTCTTTAGAAGTATAGTCAACATCGAGTGACTTGAGTTTGGATGATCGTTCAGATGGTTGTTCAGTCGGGATGGAATGAAGAGACTGGTTAAGCTGATATATCACTTTACTTACTTCTATCTGCGACTGACCAACCCCACAATCGTCACTTCCATCATCCAGCTGTACATTTACGTCTTAAAATGTTATCTTCCAAGATGCTAAGAGGTAAATATAATGTACGGGAAAACCTGTTAGGCACAGTTAACAGTACAAAATGGCGGCTGTGTTAAGAAAAGTGCGTTTATGGCTTAAAGGTGCATATTCCCCAAATGACAGGCTGCGGCATCTAGCACCGTCTCTAAGTACTTAGTCCTCTGTAGCACTTGTCTTGATTTCAACAAGCCAAGGAATGCGCGAATAAATTTCTTTTTTACGCAACAAACAAGTTGCGAGTCTCCTTAATTATTGAGTGTAAAGTTGGTGCATCCACGTGCACCAGGGAGCAAGCGGTCAAGATAACGATATCATTGCGACTATCTGGCGCCCATCTAGCCATTCAAAAACTGCGTTTCAAAACGGTCGATATATAGAAAAAAGCTCCAGTTGTTACTTTAGGCGCAATCTTTACCACTTGCTTCCTGGTGAACATAGATGAACCAATTTTACGCTTAATAACTAGGGGAGCACGTGGCTTGTTTCTTTCATAAAAAAGAAATGTTTTTGTGTGTTAGTTCGTCGTTGACAGTAAGTGCTAGACAGAATAGAAAGCGGTAAATGGCAATAGATGTTGCAGCCTATGGTGGCAATCCCCCTTTAACAACTCATGGATAATGGGGATGAGAGAGGGAAGAGACGAAGAGAGGGAAACGACCTCAACACAACATTGGGCTCAATACAACCTTACAATTGCAAATCAGCTTGCATAATTCTTGAAAACTGACATTATTAAGTTAACAACGCACAAAGAATTTAACCACACCATTTGCGGATGACTGCATGAGTAGACAAGCGGCTACAGAGATTACCTAGTCACAACTTCCGTACACTTCCGCCACTTTTGGGGCACTTTCACTTCATACTTTTTTGTTAACTTCCGGTTATTATTCGTTTTTACTAATTGTTGGACGCTGAATCTATTGGTGAAAATCCTTTGTCTCTATTTGGTGCCATTCCGTTGATAATGGACTCACTAGGCCACTTCCGGTTAGTCGTGGCCCTCTTCCGCTTCATACTTCTGGTTTTGTTAGATGCCCTTTGTCTATATACTTTTTGGACGCTGAATGTAATGGTGAAAGCCGTTTATCACTATCTGGTACCATTGCGGAGTTGAAAAAGTGGGGGACGGACAGACAGACGGACGGATGGACAAACAGAAGTAGGGTAAGAACGCGATTGGGTTGTCCCCGGACGGACGGGCGGAAATAACGTCATTACCCCTACTTCCGGTCACGTGATCAAAGTGGGGGTAATGACGTCATTTCCTGTTTTCATCGATCTGGAGGATGGCCGGAAAGTGATTTTTGCTATTTGTTTCCGTTTTCGTCAAGATTGAGGACGGTGGAAAAGTGCCTTTACACCAGTGGTACCCAAGACTCATCATTGCAACATTGCAAAATGGCCGGCAACAATGATACCTCTGTAAACAATGAAACCTAATTTACCACACCATAATATTCGCCAGCGAAAAAGAATTGTTAAAACGATGCTGGACGATTAAAATTAAAAGATTAGTGAAAATCGGATAAATATTCAAAACGTGCAAAAATATACAGAGCGGTTCGCTCACTCAATTAGCGTTTATTAGCCAGCTAAAAATAATTGTTTAAACCATGCATAAACTGCTGGCCCGATGGAAAATTTCAATTAAAGCATAAATGAAATATTCAAAACATGCAAAAATAAACAGACGGGTTCGATCACTCAATCATTGTTTACTAGCCAGCAAAAAATAATTGTTTAACGGTGCATAAACTGCCGGCAACGGAGTGCATGGCTTCGGGCCCTTGCTCCGTAATAAATCATCTGTAACTGCCGGCATAAACTGCTGGAAAGTTAAAATTAAAGGATTGGTGAAACTCGGTTAAATATTCAAAACACGCAAACACACAGACGGCTTCGCTCACTCAAGCAGCGTTGATTAGCCAGCAGAAATAATAATTGAGCGAACGGGTGGTGTTTGATACACCATTTCCACATGGGGAGGATAGGGGGGGGGGCGGTTTGTTGTATGAACAACCAGCATCGTTAGCCTGGAAATTCTGATGCACCGTTTGCAACATGGGAATGGGGAAGGGTTGTTCGATGAAATAGCCAGCATAGCTAGCTTGGAAAATCTGATGCACTGTTGCGACATGGGGATAGGAGGATGCTGTATTATGAAACAGCCTGAGCAGCTGGGCTGGAATTTTAATTTTATTATAAACGAAACCCAGCTAATTTACCGTATAGGACATCTGAATTAGTTCAACCTTAAATGGTTTTAAAAAGGACAAAATTGGATTGTTTCAGGGGCACTATACAACGTTTCGTGAGAACGTGAGATATTGGATAGTATTAACGATGGTCGTATTACAGAAACAAATACCCAATCGACGAAAGTTTGTACTACAAAATTGACAGAATAAAAGCACTAGAAGTAGTTAACGTTTTAAAAAGCCAGCAAGTGCACACGTATGCAATAAAATGCGACGTTTCGGGATTTATCATCCCGTTGTCAAGCAAAAAATATGTTTTATAGCATAAGTTACAAGTCACAAGATACACTTATATGGTTTCCCATTTTAAAGAAAAGCAAGCCAGAGCAGTAAAAGGTAAAAAATAAAAAAGTTAAAAAACATAAAAAGTGAAGCCCAGTCAGCGCAAAAGCTGAAGCTGGGACGACCTCTCCCTAACGAAGCAGGGAAGAAGTGATTCGTAGAGTGGAGGTGGCAGCTATTTATGTGGGATGGCCCTGGTGGGAAAAATTTGCGATTCCAAATTTGTGAAGGATTGGTATATATTCCGAAAACTGTTTATTATTAGGCACTAGGCACTAGGCATTAGGCACTAGGCACTAGGATTATGGACTGGTGGTCGTTGTGTTAGGATGCAAAGTGTTTCTAAGTTAAGACGTGCACAAAAATTATTTTCTTGAAAAAATTACTTGCGTATTTTGAAGATCACATTTTATTGTATACATGCGCACTTGCTGGCTTTTTAAAACGTGTACTACAAAACACATTGCTGTTGTGCTTTACGTTTTTACATATATGATTTGTACAGGACAACAACACTTAAGCAGATGCATTTTTCTGAATTGTTTATTTGCTTATTTCAATAAAAAAATCATCAATTTTAACAAGTAATCCGTGTACATATTAACAAGTAAAGTGAAACTTCAATCATATAACCCTATAGCTACGGCACACTGGCCTCATTACCTTCTGTTAGGTCGCTACAGTGGCGTCCTTTTTATGCTCCCCCCAGCTAAGTGTCTTCCCAGGTAGAGACGAGATTCCAGTTTTTGCATCCCTCCCCAACAATGCTTTCAACTGTGTTTTTGTGTTGCGTGATTTTTGC
>JAHWFP010197413.1:9234-44530 GCA_023313725.1 Lithobius niger
AAATTGCAGCTTTGGCTGTAAAGTTCCACAGCTTTGAATGTAAAATTGCAGCGTTTTGGATGTAAAGTTACAGTTTTGGGGGTTAAGTTACTTAAAGATGTAAAGTTACAGAGTTTATGATGAAAAGTCGCAGTCTGTGACGCTGTAACTCGTCATATGCTGTATGATCCTTACTGCTACTCGTTATAAACTCGTGGTAGTAATTATTACTAGAGTAGGAGCATATCGCAATTGTTTCTGGGAGGTTGAAGTTACCTGTTCGCATATTACTGCCAGGCGATTATGACGTAACTAACCATATCGTTCGCTTTGCTCACTTCATTGGCGTCGATCCATGCTTCCTGCAATTTTTTTGATTCCAAGAGCATCACATAATCGACGTACTGTTTTTTTAGACGCACACTAATTGCAATTATTGCTCACAATTCGGCCATCACATCCTTGAGCACTCCTGCTCATGACGTCATAGTTTATCAGGAAAACTATGTTCAGGCATAATAAGCTTTGCATGAACAAACTATGACGTTATGAACAAACGTCACGAGGGTAAAAAAAAAACTTTGACGTTATTTTTGCAATGTTTTTGCGTATTTGAGGGTCATAAAATCAAGTTACAGCGACAAAAATAGGCCTAACGGTTGTGAAATTTAATTATTTTTCATTGGTCCTACTCCCATCATTGTAGGTGCCTTGGTTCAAGAGGAGTAAAGGTACACAGACACATATCATACGTTTTTAATGATTTTAGATATAGATAGATAGATGGGCGACGGATGGAGGTCATCTACGTTTGCCTTTTCAATTGTTATAAAGTGGAACTCGAAAAGTAAAGGTTTAGTTTTAAGCTAGGTTAGGATAGCTTCAGCATGAGTGTACGGCTTTCAGGCCACATAGTAATCAATAAAATAAACTAAAATCAAATAAAATCGAAAAGTCTTATTGTAGCTGCGTTGTTATACACTTTGTTTAAAATTATAATGATAACTAATTTATCATCACCCTTTAGAAAGAATCATTGTTTAAAAGTGTGCTGATTGCTGAAGAGAGTACGGAATATAATGTTGGAGATGATTGTGTTGGAAGACGGTGCGGCCGACAATTTATATGGAAACGAACCATCCACAATTGAAAAAAAAAATGTGCTGCCGAAACTACACCTTTGAAAGAAAGTTTTAAAGGAATTACTTTAAATTGTTACGATGGGTGTCATATTGTAATGGAATTTAATGCATGAAATATTACTTACACTCCTTGTTTTCAGTATTCATACGGACTTACGGTGAAAAATAACTTACAGCTTAAAAATAAATTAAATTTACACAATGGGCGTAATACCGGATTCGTTTAAAATAAATAATGTAGTTCATTGTTGTGTTCCTGCATCCTTGCATTGTTGCCTAAGGACTTCGTTGGGCAGATTACCAGGAGAGGTTAATGCTCTCTACAAAACCCTTTGAACCCCTTTGCATTGCTACAAAAGGGATGAGATGCGAATGTCGGCATGCCAACCAATCTTACCAGCTTTTCCAAATTTAATTTCCAAATTAATTTATTTATTGATTAATTAATTATTAATTAATTATAATAATAATAATAATTAATAATAATAATAATAATTAATTAATTAATTAATTAATTAATAATTAATTAATTATTATTATATTTATTAATTTAATTTATTTTCCAAATTTTCCAACATTTAACTTTAATGATACGTTTAAGCAGGGTAGAATACATAGGTAGAGCCACTCTTTCCCTGACAATGCTAAACAGGATGAAAATATACCTGCTTTCAACGATTTACCACCAGACCGCCCTGTCGTCAAGTAAGAGGAAGCGCAAAGCATCATGGGGATCGAAACTATTTAGCGTCACTAAATCAAATTAATCACGATATGAATACAAAATTAATCACTTAAAAACTATCATAATTATGTCAGATTAGGACATTAAAATAATTTTAAGATAGATCAGAAATCTATGGTCAAGTTTTACATTTTTAAATCCAACATTAAATTTTAAAACGGGTGGTTTAGTCACGAGTGGCGCTAAGCATACGCATGATTTTGTGTGTTCAAGTAGCGTTTGAAGCGGCCGCTTAGGCTTAACCGTGGTTCACGGTTCTTGTAACGAACAGAATTCGGTTTGAATCGAACACAGAATAAGTTCTTCAACTTCGGATGTTGCCCACGTAAGAGTATATCATCTATTTCCGAAGTATTGTCACTGTTGCCATGGCTATCGTGGCAACGATGCCGCCATTTTTTTTATTGCAAGTTTCGCCTCCTATACGATAACCTGACAAGTGCTGCCTTCTGGCGCCATTGATGGAAGCAGGCATTATTTTATTCCATGTTTTCAGAAAAGCGCCACTATTATACCTACTAATCTACCCTGCGTTTGAGTACGGAAAAGTCTAATGCAACCTTTTTTTGAAAATGTCACATCGCTTACTTTAAAATTCGAGTCCATTTTTACGTTTTGTAAGCTTAGATGTCAAAGTAAAGGATATTTACCGTACCAATACCCTTGAAAATTTTCGACAGTCAGATTTCTGGAGTTGGAGGGGCTCAGAACGACTGTCTTCATCAGGCTACCACATCACCGCTTTCTTCGTCGTGAACGTTCGTTTGCTTTCGTTCGGCAGGCAGACGAACGAAAGCAGACGAACGTTCACGACGAAGTAAGCGGTGATGTGGTAGCCTGATGAAGACAGTCGTTCTGAGCCCCTCCAACTCCAGAAAATCTGACTGTCGAAAATTTGCAAGGATATTGGAACGGTAAATATCCTTTACTTTGAAATCTAAGCGTACAAAACGTAAACATGGACTAATCCAACCAAAGCAAATTCTTATCAAGTGAAAGGGTCAAAGAGTAACACATTTTTTTGTGCCATTTTTTACCATCCAGAGCTTTTACGACACTAATGACGTCATTCTCACATAAAGCAGAGGGGTAGCACCATAAAAACAAGTGTAATAGCCAAACAGCCCCACACATTTCACGACCTCAACATGGATATTGCACTTGAAAGCCAAAAGGTAACGCAGTCACGAACTCCACGTAACCAAACACTTGCAGTCCACAATACTGCTTCCTCATAGGGTTTCGTACACGTTACTTACACTCTTAAATTACGACGAAAATGCAGCTGTGGACGCGCAAATCCCATCAACCTGTACAAATCCAAACATAAAACGAATGCAGCAAGAGTAACTTAATGGCGATCGTAAAGCGTAGATGAGTTGACGGGCAAAGCGGGACGAGGAGATTCGATATTTCGCCACATTCGATATTCAGCGAGATTATATTATTGTTACGACTGCGTGCAACTGCATAGAGCCTGGGTTCGTGCTCGGGAGAAAGGCGTTGTGGCGTAACCGACACAATAGAATTACACAATTTTAATAGCTATCGGCAAACAATTACGCCGACGGAGGACGATAGAACCTGACAACGGCCGACAAGCCACTAAATTCCATAACGCACATTACAATATTCGTCCGGACACATTTTGTCCAACGGCGCCCTGTTCGTGCGTTCGTTACGTACTCGATGGCAAATTCTCTTCTCTATACTGGATAAAGGATTGCGTTTCGTTAACAACTATAACTTTTCCATTAACTCTCGGGGCTTCGGCACGTCATGACTGGATGAATAAACTGGGCGATTGAAGGCGAAAATTCTAACTTGAGCAAGACATTTATTAAATGTTTTCGTTGTTGTCAAGGAAACGGGCGTGAGAGCTGTATGGCCCGTTCAGAGCCTAGTCATGGGTGCCCAAAAACATTACACTTGGGACACGTGCCGATGCCTCAATCTCTTTTTCCTGGATGGTCTTTTGGTAGTGAAAATCTTAATAAATATAGATTTTTGGTGTCCATATTTGTTTTGTAATATTTTTAAACTCTAAGATAAATAATATTCTTGTGTATTTATGCCCTAGATTAATTTTTTTTTTTTTTACTAAGAATGAGAGTAGGGTTTATTTTTCGTTTGGCAGACTTTTTACAGAACTGAAACCCAAATGGGCTCGGTAAGGGTTATACACAAATGCGGATAGAAACCTGTTGCTGTTGCCTTTTGAACTTACACGGTGATACTGCTTGAGCTTGCCGGTATGGTTACACTGTTAAAAATTCCCGTAAAATTACGGTATAAAGTTCTGGTAAAACTGCTTTCGGTTCTCTTAACCGTAAAAGGGGTACGCCTAAGTAGTTCCAAGTCAAAAACTGATTTAAATGAAGAATTTTGACTTTGTGCACTACGATGTAATATGCCCTCTATCATTCAATTCATATTCCTAATCGTTAGGCTGTAGGCCGATTGCATACGGACCACAAAACACGTGGCAATCGCTGCAAAAACGACACCAGTAGCACGTCAGAATCAACGGCATCTTTCAGACAACAAACACGCAATTTGGCCGCGCTTCCCGACGATTCTGACCCCATAACGAGATCAGCCGTCGCAAACAAAGCCAGCTGAGGTACTAAGCTTAACGAGCCAACCGATCACTCAACAGGTTATGTTGGCACTGAAGTCGCAACGTGACGCCGAAAGTGCCCAGTATGGGGCCTTTGCAGGAGATTTGCTTTGGGCCCGTTCTACCAAGAGACGCAGAAGCGCGCTACTGCGTATGAAAGCCCCAGTACATTCCCTTGGTGGTACCTGACCTGCTACCCATTGCGATTTTCATGTCACAAATGCTTCACAAACTCCAAAGATTGCATCTGCTATTGTGGCACGTTTTACGGTCCATCTGAAACCGCTCTTAAAATAATACGAAAAGCTCTGTGTAACGCTTCCAGGATGCCATGCGAGAAGTGAATCACGTTGGGGGGAAAGGGGAGATGAAAGCGTGTTGTGTATAAGGGGTTGGGAGAGGGAAGAATGTAGGGTTCGAGGTTGAGGGAGAGGAGGAAAGGATGGATGTAAAAGTTGGCTACTTGGTGACTGGGGCAGCAGTCCATCGTAGCAAACATACGTCGTAGTGAAAGAAGCAAAGAAACGTTAAAAAATAAACGCTGCAGCAGGAAGAGAACTGTTGCTTCACGTTTTGGGAAGGTTAGCGGGAAGGAGAAAGCGATGGCTTGGACACAATTGGACAGTGTCGTGATACTTAGTTGGCATATTGAAATGCCTTTATCGTAGTTAGTGACGACCAAAAAAAAAGGAGCCAAGTAATTTTAGAATGTTGTTAGAATGTTGCAAACTAAATTGCGTCACGTTTTCAAACCCAAAAGAAGCAAAAGCAAAACTGTGAATTCTGAAAAACGAGAAGTAAGGGCGCGTTTACGCAACGACTCGCTTTTACATTCTTGCAGCTAGAATTTGATCACTTCAGAAAAGATGCCGTTGCCATGGAAACAACGTTGCCTAGATTAGCTAACTCCGACATCGTTTGAGTAAATACTTGCAGTCTTATAATCCGTGCCAATAATATAAAGAATTCCTCATGACGAAACAATTTTCCCAAATGCTTCTGAACTCACGTTATTTGCTGTTTTCGTTGCGAGGCGGCAGACATAAAACCGCCGCCATGTTGGAATTTGAGGTGATTTCTAGCTTCTAGCTGCGAGAATGCAAAAGCGAGTGGTTGCGTAAACGTGCCCTAATTCGGGAGTGCGGCGATTTGGGAGGGTAGGGGGACACAGAAGAAGTAGGCATGGAAGGAGGTTGGGGGTTGGGGGGTGGGGAGATGACGGGGGAAGGCATAATTGTGTTGTAGTAGGAAACTTGACATTAAGAATGGCGTTGTTAGCGTAACTGAAGTATGGTAATAGTGGCAATGCTGTTGTAGGAAGTTGACGAAAAACTCGTGCATTGGCAACATTTGAAATTGATGAACGTATTCTGTGCCCAACTCAAACCGTATTCAGTTCGTTACAAAACATAAATGTGAACCACGGAAGAAGATTCGGGCTTGACAGACTTCTCGGCATACAAAACCATGCGTCACACTTAGTTCCACTCGTACCTAGAACCCGATTTAAAAATTAATGAATGCCAGATATGAAAAAAAGAAAAGAAAAAGAAAACTTGATTAGCCAGTTCTGATCTAGCTTAAAATTAACTTAAACTTCTAATCTGGCCTACCCTATTTTTTTAAACGATTAATTCAGTATTCTTATTGTGATTACTTTTGTGATTATTGTGAAAGCGAGCAGCAACAGCCTAGTGGTCAGGGTCCTCGTCTCCAAACCCTGCTAATGCTGGTTCGAATCCCCCGACTGATTAAAAAAAAAAGTATCAGAAAATAATTCATGCATTTAAGGGTTTAATAAACTTTTCGTTGCTCCAACATTAACCCCATGTTGCATACGGTTGCCTGCACGTAACAGCTAACTAAACGTGAACAAACTAAGTCCAAGGGTTAAATAGTTTCGATCTCCATGACGATTCTCAGTAACGTAAACGTGGGTTCAGTTGACGAAGGCACCCTCTGGCGGCAATCACTGAAAGCAGGTAACCTACTACATGGCTCTCTACAGTACTGGCCGGATCTTGGATGAAAAATAGCATTACGAGACTGGGTTGGCAATATGGCCGCCACATTTTGTCAACCGAGGGCGACACCCTCCGTACAAATTGCCAACGAACGAGTTGCTTTTTTTTTCTTTTTTGCAAATGCAGGGAAATAGCTTAACTGTGGCTGAGTGATATTTAAAAAAAAACTATTTAAAAATAATTTCATAGATAATGACAATTTGCTACGAAAATCGAGTTAAAAATTTAAATTATTATTTCGAAAAACCGCGACTAGCTGCCAATAGACGTCGCGTCGCTCCGTGCAAAGATGCTATAGCCTCGAAGAACTGACCTCGGCGAAATGAACCAGACGTGGCGGCCATTTTGTCTATCCCAATTATTATCGTTGTAGAGCGGGCCAGTTGGTTTACTGGCCATGCCTACTAGTTTCATCCAAATATTTAATATTGCCAGAGTGAGAGTGGCATTGCTATAGGACAGCCAACAATCCATCCGGGCCAACCTTCAACCACATTAAGGAGGTAGACAAAATGGCCGCCACAATTGCCCCATTTCTTCGAGGCCTGTTCGGGAATTGGCTAATAAAATCGCATCTTTGCACGGTGAGTCGCGACACCTATAGGCAGCTAGTGGCGGTTTTCAAAAATAAATTTCCTTTTATTTTTAAATGCCTGACTAAAGCTTTTAGGCTTACTTGTGGTTAATATTAAAAGTTTCCATTCCCTAATTGTATTAACATTTTCGTGACAAATATTTTCCGATTGGATTCTGTTCAGGATACAATCAAGTTTAGTTATATTCGAGTCAATGTATAGACCTAGACGTCAACAACAACCAGTACGGCTTCTGTGGCACTCGACAACTTAGTAACATCCGTCTTGTTGCACCCTAACCAGCCAGAGAAAAGGTTTCGTGGAAATCAAGTCCACGCGCAAAGGCCAATCCGTACATGAAGCCCTACAGCGAAATCTAGATTGCTCCGGCATAGCCTACTAGGAGTTCATGAAGAACTCGACGGAAGACCTGTTTATTTAGGAAGTGAACAACTCCGATTCTATATCAACAGTACTGATGATGCGTGACCAAAATACTCGATTCCTTCGTCCTTGTATACCACTGTCGGATTGGTCTGTTGTTTACTTGCATGTTTGCTGGGGCCAATGGCCAATCTTAGTGTTGTGTGTCTATCTTACATAGGTGGGCAATATCTATGCCTTGTGATAATTTCCGGTTCCTGCCTCTAGAACCTTCTACAAACTCCCATTTCCCATAATACCCTTGCTATTTCGCGGTTGTCAGGGGTTACCAAAAGGTTTTTACGCAAAGGGGCCAGCATGGAAAAATCGGAAAGCCTTCGGGCCAGCCGACTGGCTGGTCCTCTTTCGACCCCTGCTAGGTCTTCTAGTTAGGAGGATTTTTGGCTGTTAGGCCTTTAGTAGGCCCAATTTTGGTTAGGCTCTTTTCCCCAACGTAAACCAAGCCTCTTAACCCTAAAGTTCCCCAATTTTTATCAGTCTAATAGCTTGCTGTCCCGCTTTGTTATTTTTCGGCCAGGGATACCCGAGGAGGCCCTCATCACAGGAGGCCCATTCAGTAGGGAGGGGCCTCCTGTAATGAAAAGAAAGCTGCAAGTGCTCACAATTCACACACAATGCGGAAGAAAAAAAAATTCCTCAAAATTTTGAAGAAAATGGGCCCTATTTTGTCTTTCCCATGCAGGGAGGCTCAGTCCGACGCTGCGTGTTACCATTCCCACTACCACGAGAGCCTACCTAGTTTAATATCGATAATTTTTAAATAAGGGCACTAAAAATTAATTAAGTGGTTCTCAGGAGTGTTACTAAAAAAAATTGACGCGAGCCGGGTGGTGTTTTTTTTTTACATTTTATTCGTGAATTTTCAGATGCGGGAGATGGCTTTTTTTTTTTTTTTTACCAAACAAAACGAAATCAGTAGATTACATTTTGTTGTGGAGGATAATATCTATGTTTAATGCCAAAAACAGTGTCCAAAAGTGACACATTCGAAAATAGTGATTCATTGTATCCAAGTTTTTACTTGTGACATCCCCATGAACGATCTTTCGATTCGTTTCGAGGTAATCGTGTGAATGGAGCAAAGAGTTGATGTGATCATCGGCTCCAGAAAATGTTTAGTGAAAGTGCTGAAGCGTAAGCGGAGTTTTTTTTAGACCACGTCATAAAAACCTTTCATGCACTGAGAAAAACATGCGTGTGCTGCTCTGAGAACCAATTAATTAATTTTTAGCGGCCCAATCACACGTAGTATTCTTCGAGTAATTTGTTCGAGGTGTTTTTTTTTATCAGTTTGGGAATGCAACACGTGATTGAGAAAAAAGATCCACACTTAAACTAGGCACGAGGAGTGGTCGGGGAACGAGAACACCACATTGCAACAAAAATAAGATGGAGGGACTAAGGTGAAAAAATCATCAGATAATACCATACGTGGTCAATTCTCATAGGTAATATCCCGAGTGCAAAGGTAGTTAGCGATAATTTTTTGGTACACGAAAGTGAGTGACTCGAAAACAAGCACACGCAATAAATTTTAAGGATTTCCATACATTTGTGTGATGCTGCATCTTATTTGATGAGCGGGGATTTTTTTTTAACAGGGATTTCTTAACTCGTGATTTTATTATATCGGAATTTTTTGTTGGGGAACAAAAAAAGGGCGGGGATTTTTTCGCCAATGGTTTTTTTTTTACCAGGGATTTTTGACACGTACACACCAAGGCATTTTGAGAAATCTAAATTTCGACTTTTTTTTGTAAATCTTAGCTACTCTTCCATAAACTGAAAATTTGTATTAATATTTACGAGGTTCATGGCAATCTTAGACGGGTTAAACAACTAGTAAAAAAAAATCTTAAATGTTCAGTAGTACCATTGTGTTGGTTTGCTACAAGGTCAAACAATTTTTAAATCATATGCTTCCAAATCGTTGTATATCATGAGATAACTATCATGAGATTGACAAATTAGCATGTCAGTAATACGTTCTATAAATAACACCTAATCACTCCTCCCGCCACAACTACCTTGAATACAATATCTTCATGCCCCCTCCCCCCCCCCCCCCCCATTCGAATGGTCCCAAATTCGTCGGCTCTTCATGATTCAGCAGTCCTTCCCCCCGCCCACCCCCGCCGGTTCATAAAATTGAGTCGTAGCTTCTATATCCCATCCAACAGCAACTACAAATGTGAACTTTCTACGAGTCTTCGTTCAAAGAACTCTCTTTTATGGCGCTTTTTCTCGAAACGATAACGTTAACAGGTCGTAAAAACGTTGAGAACATTTTTTTTTTACAGTCTTTACATTTGATTACACGCGCGATACAATTTTAGACATTTTTCTCCCCCTTAGCTTTATCGAGGGGAATAGAGATGGGGACATTATCATTTTCAGCTCCGCCTTTTTAACGTGACAATGGAACGCATAATAGCCTGTTTTTTTATATTTTTTTATATTTTTTTTACAACTCATCAGTAATTAACTATTTAAAGACGCGCTGGAAGAATGCCGAATACAAGCGGGCACTCTAGGGGAGGGGGGGGGGGGTACGGTACAGAAGAATTTTTCCCTCCCCTCTAACGCCTTGAAATACGATACGTGAAATAGAAAGGCAAATAAATGTAATGAAAGGCATTACGAAGTAAAAAAATAAGGTGTTGGTTAGCCTATTAAATCAAATCAAGGGATAAATCATGTTAATGTTTGTTTTCATGTTTACTCACACGCTATGGCAGCAATAAACTAACGTGCTACTAGAAGACTCCACCTGTAATTAAACCTACATTTTCACCTACAGGCCTATTTATTCGTTTGTTTAATTACCATTAGTAAACTATTCACTAAAGAAAGACACTTCTAAAAAGTGATAACTTTTTTTTTTTTTGGTTGTCCCATTAAGGATTTTATTACGACGCACCAGACGGGAGAAAGAGAGGATTTACCCCCACGCCAGTTCCAAGTTACTTCTAGTTAGAATCAACAAATTCAAGCGGAAAAGCCAGGATCTTTGACATGCCACAATCGACACAAGCACAAGACATCACAACATCTCAGCTTAACTCAACAACTCAGCTTAACTCCTCCTGCAACAATGAAAAACAAACTATCATGAGCTTCACAAATCAGCCAACAAATTTTAGCACGGGGTGCTATCTGCAGTGGTCACCACTGGAAAGGTATAGTGGGTGGCAGTAACAAGGCCAGGGAAGATGGAATGTTATAGTGCGGCTACGGGGCGCCACCACAAAGTCATGCTGTGAGTCGTAATTGGAGAAAAAGAAACCACAGTGGAAGTCCTGGATGTTTTGGGAGGACGTCTGATGCGCAATAATACGCAACTGCCCTTGGATAGGTTAAAAGTTTTAAAATTAATGGGTTGAGGTGAAGGGCTGTGAACGAAAACATCAAATCAATTCGGCCCGCCGTGCTTAGCAGGGGTTCAGCTATAGTAGTAATAATTACTCAAAAATAGGCCTTCTAATCACGCGTATGATTAGAAGCAGGATACCCGAAATACACTGCTTCTGTAGAAAAAGTGCAAAGACGTGCATCAAAATTTGTTGCTGGCATCCCTCACTTGTCTTACGAGCAAAGGCTGCAACAAATCCAGCTTACCTCTCTCGAAGAGCGAAGAGTCCGTGAAGACATGCTTGTTCTGTTTAAACTTTTTAATAACGACTTGCCTCGATCTTTTAGAGAACACTTGAACGTGAACGAAATACGTAAGACGAGAGGTCACTGCTACACCTTATTGAAACCAAGGGTTAGAGCCAAATGCGGAAAGTTATGCGTCTGGTTTAGAGCCATTACATCTTGGAACTGTCTTCCGGAACACGTCGTGAAGTAAGGCTGCGTCTGTTGAAACCTTCAAAAGGCATTTTGATGAACTTTATAACCTTTAGAAGACATTTGTTCGCTTCCTGGGCCATGTAAGTGTTTCTTCTGGCCATCATTATGTTATGTTATGTTATGTTATGTTATGTTATGCAGTCCTAATTACACGTGCCACCATCTATAGTTTGTTCCACATAATGTTTGCAGGATATCTGACTGTATAACGCCATGTTTTCATCCACTACGAGTGCAAAAAACATGTACATATCCCACTCGTACACAGCAGAGGCGTACGCAAGGGTGGGGGAGGGGGGGCACAAGGGGCACGAGTCCCCTCCAAAGGAAAGTTAGGCGCCCCCCACGTCACAGGTCAAACTTGGCCTTAGTGATTTTTCGTATGATAGTAAATGTCATTAGTGTTCCAAATTGTCATGCAGCTCCAAAATTCTAAAAAAAAAAAACATGCTGCTGAAGATGTTAAAAAGTTGCTCCCACACCCCCTGGCTGGTTATTAATTTTCTTTTAGTACCACAAGGCGCCCCTTCAAGGCGCCCCTCCCAAAAAAAATTCCAGCGTACGCCACTGGTACACAGTAAACTGTGTAGAGACTACAAGTGTGATATCAGGTGTGATATCACTCGTAGTGCGTGAAAACGTGGCATCATACAGTCAGTTTCGTGCAAACATAATGTGGAACAGACTATAGTGATGCCAATACTCCCTATCGTTTAGGGGGAAATTATCCTGATATTAACTCCATATGTTATGTTCAATTCCCTTGGTGGTGGGTTTTCTTCTCGGGGCTGTTGGAGGGGGAGGCATCCCCGAATGTAACGCACCCTCACGATGTTATGTTTGGGACATTGTGATCACGAATTAGGCGATAAAATGTGAAACCAAGCCAAGCAGTGAGGTCTCCAGAAATGCGACGGCTGATAGCGTCCTGTTAAGAAAGCAGCATTATTACCCCTCCTCGCAAAGCTTCCACAATACAAGCTACGAGTAGAGTGTTCAGACGGATTAGGCGTTTCTCAAGGAGTACCATTCTTGGGAGCGAATTCCATTTTCGACCTGAGTGTTCTCCTTTTCACGCAATATAGTTAGTGTAAAGAAGCGCAAGTCATTAGTCGGCCATCGCTGGCTGCAGTAACAAGGTGATGAAAAAAGAAAAAAAAGAAAAGAAAGACGGAATTTGTTTTCATTCTTTGTTGCGTTACTTAGTCGGCAATTCGTTTTCTTCCACGCAACTTGAAACAAGGTTAAATGGAAACCCGACTTGAATAAACACTCTGGCCGTATCAGAATAAGTGAGATCAATCTAAGGCACTAATAAGCTTCGCACAGCTCCAGAAAACAATTACCAACAGCCCCTGCTTAATCAATGGGATCTTAATGCGATTGGGTGACGTCAGTTCATTTAACTTGAAGGCAATTCTGAGTTAAGCTAAGAAAGGAGGAATAAAGGAGACCAACTGATCGGGAAAGCCTGGTGCAAAGCTAAGAATAAGCTATACATTTGTTAGTGCCTCTCACAACCAACTTTCAAGAATGTCAATCAATCAGCGATGTCCAAAGCTACGCTTTAAGAAATCGCCAGGTTGGCGCGTAGACCTAAAACTGAAGTCGCCATTCGCTGAATTTCTCACGCCATTTTCCCGATGGCAACCGAAATTGGTGAATGTTGCTCAATATCACTTAGCTTTTTTAAAATTGCTAAAAACTGTAAGGGCGTGTTTACGCAACGACTCACCTTTGCATTCTCGCAGCTAGAACTCAATCGCGATGGCAAAGGTCACATTGCCATGGAAACAACGCTAAATGGATTAGCTAAATCCGACATCGTTTGAGTAAATACTTGCAGTCTTATAATCCGTGCCAATAATATAAAGAATTCCTCATGACGAAACAATTTTCCCAAACGCTTCTGAACTCACGTTATTTGCTGTTTTCGTTGCGAGGCGGCAGACATAAAACCGCCGCCATGTAGGAATTTGAGGTGATTTCTAGCTTCTAGCTGCGAGAATGCAAAAGCGAGTGGCTGCGTAAACGTGCTCTGAAACCGGTTACGTGATATGGGGGAGGGGGGGGGGGAAATGCAAGAGCAAAATATTGTCCCCTCCCCAACGACTAAACAGGTTTGGGGCCAAGGGTTAAAAAAAAAAGGTTTTTTCTTTACTAATTTTCTTAATGAGTGGGGTAATCTATACGTTACTAAAAATATTCATCGTAGTTTCATCTAGCAGTTCATGCATCATCAACCTTCTCGAAACATTACCGAACTGGGCAGTAATGGCGTTACGTGTGAACTTATTTTTCGTGGTTTCAACTTAGTTATTCATTGTCTGCCGAATCCAATTCTATTTTTGAGAGAGATTGCAACCTATCTCAGTGAAAGAGGGTGCTTTCTCCTGGATTTGTTGTCGGGAGTTCTCCTTGGTGCTCGGTTCTTTTTGAAATTTTCATTTCCGATTTGGGGAGGTTATTTTCTAGGCTGATGAAGTGAATTTTTTTCATGTAGCCATCCACCCCATTCTCCAATTTGACCTTAAGAAGATCTTGCACTCGGCAACGAACAATGCCTAATCCCGTAACCTCAGAACACTCAAAACATCATAACGCACTAATATAAAAATTGCAATTACATACACCAATTTAAGAACACGCCTCATAAATACTGAACATGATCTCGTTTTGATCGGTGACTGGTTCATAGAGAACACTAGCTGAAGCACGTTCTATGCACGGATGGTGTTTGACGCACCGTTTGCTCTCTCATGTTTTTGTTGGAGAGGCGTGTATCCCGTCTATGTACCTTTGCGCGCACCGGATAATAAACGCTGGTTTTCGTTCGCTTCGCTCACTCAATCAGCGCCTACCCTGCCCCGGACTCCATTAACTTACATATATTTCCAGTAGAAATAAAGAAATACTCATTTGTACATCAAAGTCAAAACCTTTAGCCCACCACCAAAATTGTTTATTTTGTGTGCACTTTACTGGTTTTCCATTTTTAATCGTTACGTCTTAATGCTTATACTATTTCATTCAGTACACAACATAAGAGTATGAAACACCTCCCAACGTGTTAATTTTTCAGTAGTAATATCACAAGAGCGTAGTCTTTTACCAATGATTTTTCTCAATCACGAGTTGCACTCCGAAGCTGAAAAAATACCAAGCACGACGTCTTTTTATCAGCTTAGGAATGCAACGAGTGGTTGAGAAAATTCATCAACGCTTAAACTACACTCGAGTTGTATTTGAAACGAGCATATACAGTCTCCTTTAAACATCACTTCGACCTGCATAATACGGCAGTGGTTTCTCGCTTGAATTCACAATTCCTGCGTGCACGAAATGATGAAAGTGTACAAGTGTTGCCAGATGCACTCACTGGTTAGTTTAGTGTTTATAGGAATGGTATTTTTTATCGCCGCCTTCATGAATAAAGTATTTTTTTGTTTCTCCAATGATCCATCACAAACTAACCGAAACCGAAAGTAACTCGCCCTGAAAGCAGACAACTTGTGGGACGAAGCAGCTCGTCAGAGCGCTTCAAGCAAAGTAAATACGTGTTTTATTTTTAATGAAAATGTTGTTTCTTAGATTTATACCACGGCTGTAAAATACCACGGCTGTTAAATCCCGTTAACCAACACCGGAAGTGTGCGTCATCGCAAAAAGTGTGGGTTATCAAGTTAACCCACACTTTTACCAATAACCCACACTTTTGACACTTCCGGATCACGCGACCGGGAACGCACACACCAACAAATCAAATACAGCTTGCAAAAAAAACGTAACGCAATAAAAACGTACAAAACGAATTACTTAAAAGGAATGGAATCCCATCCCTGCAAACTCTTATATGTCTGGCCTATAAGCTATTCACTATGCGTTAACATTCCCCCTCCCCCTCCCCACTCCCCCCCACAAACTAAAATGCAATGACCTTAAATACATATTAATACATATTAAATACGATACCCTTTTATCGGATTTTTTTAACAATTCTCAAACTATTCTGAGAAGGTGTTATTGTATCCCTGCGGCCTCTTATCGAAGTTCTATCACTCCGAAAAGCGTCGAAGACACAAGCGAGCTGGCTAGCGTGAAATACGGCGAAACGACGCTTCGTCTCCTTCCCACCCACTCCCCCCACAAACGGACACAAAGGACTCGTCGGTCTACCATCCACTCCACCCTCCATAAACTAAAATGGAATGACCTTCATTCATATCGAGATATTTTCACAAAACACAAACACGTTTTAGTAAAATAAGAGTTAGCTAGACATCCCAACCGTGGCATAAAACAGTTATTGGCTAGAATCTCGCGGTTATTGATTTTTAACCAACGGTTGCGATCATTGTCCCGGCTCTCGTATGCAAAAGTCTCGGGCTGACGGCCTCGACCTTTGCATACTCGAGCCGTGCCAGTGATCGCAGCCGTTGGTTAAAAACCGATAACCGCTCGCTTCTAACCAAATAACTATTACTTAAAATACACTATGATCCGTAACAAAACTAAGTTTTACGACAAATATTATTTTATATATTTTGTGATATTTCCGGTTAATTCAAGTACCGTATAGTATTTATGTACACTACGGGTTGCTATGCTTCGCAGAGGAGCGATACGTCTAATGAGAGTGGCCTAACGGGCTTGGGCAGCCGTTAATATTTTGTCACCATAGTAAACAAAGATTGAAGTGATTGAAAAGCGATACCACCAATTGAAAAGCGAACGAAAATACCGTGAGCCAACTAGTGGTACTGAAATTGTTAACCTTTACAGCTTGCACGGAGGTGCACGAGGATGTACCAAATTTTCACTCAGTAATTATTAAAGGTGCCTTTTCACTTTTTAACTCCTAGATACAGCGCCGTAGAATCAAAGAAAATAGCGGTAAATTAAAAATGGAACAACACTAGTCGCAGCAGCGCCGCGATTTTCATAACTAAAACGAGATTATGTGACCCACATCACTCTGTTGGATGACGGAAAATCTGGAACGTGGATGCTGTGTTTAGAATATGGACAATGCTAGCGAAAGGGTGAACAGGCGCCTTTAAGGAGGTCGTGGCTTGTTTTCCTTCAAAGAAATGTCGTTGTGCATTCCTTCGTTTGATGCCTGCAAGTGCTAGATACTATTAGGGCGCGTTTACGCTATGCCGACTCGCATTGAAAACACTGAATAATCCGAGTTCAGAAGCGGCTGTGAAAATTTCGTCAGGAGGAATTCTTTATCTTATTGTCACGGATTATAAGACTTAAAGAATTACTCAAATGACGTCGGATTTAGCTAATCCAGATAGCGTTGTTACCATGGCAACGACAACGTTTCCATTGTGATTAAATTCTAGCTGCGAGAATGCACAGACGAGCCGAGCCGTTGCATAAACCCGGCCTTAGAAATGGTCTGAAATTCCAACATGGCGGCGGTTTTCGCTATGACGACTCGCAATGAAAACACTTAATAATGCAAGTTCAGAAGAGACTGTAAATTTGATAAAGAATCATATTGTCACGGATTATAAGGCTTAAAGCATTTACTCAAACGACGTCGGATTTAGCTAATCCAGATAGCGTTGTTACCACGGCAACGACAACTTTGCCATTGTGATTAAATTCTCGCTACGAGAATGCAAAAGCGAGTTGTTGCGTAAACCCGCCCTTAGAGAGCGCTACACGTTGCCAGATTCTGCAGACTTACAATCTGTGATAGTGCCACTTTAAGCGCATATTACCGGGAACTCAAATAATGTGTCACATGACTATCAAGTAGGTAGTATACCTTTAGAAATTGGTAAAGGTCTAACAAATCTAGTACTTTCATGCGTTCATTATGCACGGAAGCCTGGATACCAGACGAGTCGCCCATAAATATCAAGATGGAGGTATGAAGCTGACAGTTTCATCCGATAAAATACCCTGTGGTCGTTTTATCTGCGTTAAGGAGGCGTGATTGGCTGGTGGCTGCTGTTTACTGGCTTCCCATTGGTTAAATGTCGTAATAAAATTATGAAGCTACTATAGCTTGTAGCCCGTCTAAACACGGTGAATTTATTTATTTTAAAATAACGAGGTGCTCTTTTTGTGGGTCTTGACTTACTATCGCCCCTCCTTCCCCGCTGAATACAACGTTGCTTACCCAATCATGCCGTCCTCCATCACCTCCCCCCCAACCCCCCCCCCCCCATCTCCCCCCCCCCCCCCCCCCATCCTCCCCTCCCAAATCGCCACACGCGAATTTCTCGTGAATTACCTATTTGGGATCTAACTGGCGTCCTACAATTTACGTTTTCGGAATCCACGGTCTTGCAAACGTGACGAATAACCATCTGTGGGATTTAGTTTGCATGGTAACATTTTCCCTGCGCATATTCTAAAATCTACAATGTACTTCGCATCCAAACCTTCCTCTCTGTCTCCCCCCCCCCTACCCCAACGTAAAGCGCGCACTACGCGCCATCTATTTCCCAACGTCTCTCCCTCGCCCCCACACCAACATAAAGCGCGAACTACGCGTCATCTATTTCCAAATTTCTCCCCCTCTACCCACCCAACGTAAACCTCCCTCCCTTCCCACCCCAACGTAAAGTGCACACTACGCGTTATCTATTTCCCAACTTCTCGCATGGCATCCTGGGAGCGTATCCAGCCAGTCAGCTGGCCTCGCAGTCAGTAGATCTTTTCCTTATGTAGTATATATAATCTCGTATAAAAACGGATAGAGATTTGAACCTGTCGCCATGCCACCGTCAACTCGTATGTTTCAGGTGTAATTACAAATAAAGCAACGAGGCATAATTTTCTTTCTAACAAAATCATAAAAAATGACGAAAAAGTTGTTACAGGTGTGGTGACTAATTAGTAATTAACGTAACGGCACAAACGGCCTTGCGCCTTGGAAGGAGAACTGGCTTTGAGTAGCGCTAACTGGATTTGACTAACGCCAAGACAGCTCTACCGTGTAGCGGGATAAAAAAAAAACTAACAAGTTAACAAGCCTAGCGTGGAAACGTTGTTCAGCTCATTAAGCGGCCGTTACGTGCTTACACTTGAAAAATAGCAATTAACGCTTCAGCTAAATTGAGGGGAAAAAGCCCGGCCACGAATTTCGACTTTGGAAACGCGCGATGCTCAACTTCTAAAGCCGGAGATAAGACGGTGAAAATCTAAATCGGCTTAGAGGGGCGGCGGTGCATGCAAAGCAGGTCGGCCAACAGGAGCGCCCTAACGACCACGTATACAAACACTAGCGTTGTTATGGTCGTAAATCCCAAACGCAAGCGTCATTACACGTTATTTTTGGGGAACCGCAGGACTGAAGCGTTGTTAGGTACTATTTGTTTTAGGATACGGTTTTTCTTCTACCATTTTTTTTCTTTGCCTTCTTTCATTTTGTGTATTTTTGCCCATCTTTCAATGTACTTTTTTTCTTCTAATTTTTTATGGACGACACTGTCGTCTGTTTAAGCTGAAAAATTTATTTGAGCGACTGAAAAGTTTCCGACACAATTAACGACAGTGATAACATACTTTCGTAAAAATGTTTTTATTGGGGAGGGGGTGGGGGTTAGGGCGCTGTTGTCCTGACATAGAGGTGACAAATTGATGTAGGCACCCCCAATTAGGCACTGGACAACTCGGTACTTGGACAAATAGGTACGGTACTCAGAAATATATAGACACCGGACAAAAAGGACCAAGTTTTTTATTATTGTTATTTTTTTAAATTAGGATAAATTGCCCTCAAATTCTGCATCGTTTGTTTTAAATCTGAGACACTTATTAGTGTGGAACCGTTAGGGTGGGGGGGGGGGGGGGGAAATTTTCGAATTTTTTCGAAATTTTGTTTGGTGAATTAATGTTACAACGGCTGGCGCTACCGCGCTCGCTCCGGCTAACACGTAACATCAGATATGCTAGTGTGGCATAAGAGAGATGCCAACAAAACTTTAGTAGTTTTGAACGCTACGAACATTTTATGGCAAACTTTTTTTTCTCCCGTCTCCCACTAATTTGAAGGAAATCCATCCCAATTAAAACCTTGGTGCCAATTTGACCGGTGTCTATATGTCTGAGTGCCTATTTGTCCAGAGCCTAAATTCGTGTGCTTATGCGTCAGTGCCTAATTATCCGGTGCCTATGTGTCCGCATACCGTAACGGACATACTAACCAAATTTCCACCGGGTTGCACTAAACAAATTTCCTCAGAGTTGTTTAAGGTAAAAACGTCAATACAAATATACATATAATATAAATAAATCCTATCACTATTTCCTTATACTTCACATCAAGTACAGTCACATAAGTTTACTTACCTAACGTCAACCAATTCCTTGCTAAAAAATCCATTTTAAAATGTGGCATCTAGGAGATATTCTGTTGTAGGCTATATTGGGAAGTGTTTTCGGGCATTCTGCTTACATTTAACAGTTTGGCACGTTTAGATGTTGGCTCTACTTTCGTGACAAATCACTGTTTCTGTTTATGACGACACGGTTTTGGCGTTCGTGCTGTCACGTCACGCTTGTTTCGTTGATGTTTTCTTATCACACGTGCAACGCTAAGGCCCATGCAGAACCAAACGGAAGTGACGTACTGTACTGTAATTTTCTCGCGAAACGGTACGACGGCAACATGCGCGGGCTGAGCACTGCACGTGGCTGTTAAAAGGCAAGAATGAATACCCTTTAACTTTCTGTGTACGGTGTCCATCAATGCCAGCCAGGGAAGCATGGGGGGGGGGGGAGGGTATACCAGGCACCTTCTACAGCTGTGGGTTGTTCTGGCATATTTCTGGGCCGCATCTCGATCCATTCTATTTTGAGTGTTAATGGAAACTTGTCTGCAACGTAGTGTAAATTGCGTATACTGAGTGGATCTGTAAGGTGTGCCAAACCATGATAGCCCCCCGTCTCCCCAGACTAAACTAAGCATGATAGAAAAAAAATGAAAGTACCGGTAGGTAGCATATTTTACTGTGGGTTTACACTCACAAGCTCAATATTCACTGTTTACTCCACTGGCGTCACGAACAGATTGAAAAGTGTAGGGTAGGATGACCAAAGTGACTCAAAAAGCTCCCGTGTAAACTCCATTTCCCGAAGCACAGCATCGATTTTCTCCTCCGTCCTGGTACGACTCAATCGAGTTGCTACAGGTTCAGACAGGATCCTTTCTTCAACATTGTCCTTCAAGATGGATCCAAACTTTTAACAGACATTCGGGTCGGGAGAATTAGGGCCACTCTTCATTACCAAAGAAGCGCGGAGCTTTTGTAGGGGTTTTTCGTACGTGTGAGAGCTGCACCAATGCCAACCCCACAGTTAAAGGACTTGCTTGAAAATGTGCCGTGGTGCTTGTCAAGGGGTTGCGGGAATTCCAAATTAACCTTAACGTTCAGTTTTGGTGTTAGTTTAATGTTAAATATGAGCGATCGTGTGCTCAGGCTCGCCTGAAGTTCAAGGGCGACACTAACCTTGGCTTAGAGCCTTAAATGGAATGTCAACAGCATTAGGGTTACTTGGGAAAATTTGGATTAGTTAGTTTCGGGCAATTTCATTCGTTGATCGCTAAACTAAGTAGCTACGGGGTTGCAGTACTGAACTAGGGTTGGTCTGGTTTGAATTTAAGTTCGGGGATTGGGGAAATTGGGAAAAATTCTAATAATAGGGCCGTAATTACCTTTGGATGCGGGGAGTTGGAGAGTTGGTGGCGGATGGCATTTTAGAATAATCCCTAATTGTTGGGAGCGCCCGGCGGAAGACCAAGCGAGCTCGAGCCTGTTACAATTGATGTCAAGTATTATGTACAGACAAATCATAGCTATATGTATTGTTACCACAAATGATCAAATAGGATTATTTCAACTAACAATGAGTATTAATTTTGGAGGACAATGGCACATTACAATTTGACGTAATGTGGACTTCGGGCTTGGCAGATTTCACAAATGACGTCATCAGCGTAACCTTGCTGGGGTGGTACAATTCCAACGTTGAAATCCGGAATTAAACTCGCAACATCCTGTCACTTTTGTCTTTCTACCCTGCTCTTTTCAATCTATCTGTGACGTCATTGAAGTAAACACTGAATAATGAGCTTGTGGGTGTAAATCCACAATAAAATATGCTACATACCAGTACTTTCTTTTTTGTCCTCTCATGTTTCGTTTACTCTGGGGAGGGGGGGGGGGAGCTTTCATTGTTCGGCACCCGATATTATCGGTGTAACGTGTGTATATTACAACGTAATCATTTTGTATACATCGGAGTACAACTTCTGTGAAACTGAGTGTAACTAGCGTAAATTGTGTTCTTTGGAGGTTTTTAATCCGACATTCGTTGTTACATTGTCGACAGATTTCGGGGTACAATGAGCCGGGACGTATGACTTACAAAACAGAAGTAATGTGTAGATTTATTCGTCTTATTGCCTCGTTACAGACAACGATGTTGGTCGCTACACTATCTCTTTCCGCACATCTACATCGTCCAACACTAAGAGGGGACTCATTCGATGCTGTAATACAGAATAGCACGCAGCAGTAGGTTGAAACAGACCATGCACATCAGCCGACAACCTTGATGTTAGGCTCAGTCGGGCGCGTGGGATCATTCTTTCCTTTTTTTTTTCCCCATCGGTATCTGGTCGCTTCATTAAACGAAGCTAAATTGCCAGACGCTTGCTTTCCTTGGGCCTTGCTTTCTCTCCTTCTACCAACAGTTTTTTTTTTTCCTTTTCGCGTTCGTTTTCCTTCTCCCGTTCTTCTAACGTTACACGTCTTTTCATCTGGCACAGCTTATACTCGTCCAAGCCACACAAAAAGAGCGAAACCACCACCCTTCCCCCCTTCCAATGACGACAGGCCCCTTACACGTCGATGCGTTCTGCCAGAAGGCACGCCAAAAACCAGCTAGATCACCCCTGCCACACCACCCTCCCCCCACCCCTCCCCCGTCTATAACCGGGTTCTTTGGCCAAACTTTTAAGACAAAACAAAACATATCCCCAGGTTACTGGTTACTACATGTGTTGATTTTTCGCTTCGCCAAGTATAAGGTTCTCCGACGCTCCCTCTAGGCGGATTTAAGATAAAGCAGATGAGTTTATAGCAAGTGGATTACATGGTTTGGAACCCGAGGCTATTGACGGTCAGAAATAACACTAAAAAAAATATCTGTAATTGGATTACCGAAGAAAATAGTCTGCATTAAAGACTGGCCTTGTGAGAATGCAAGATACACTAATCTGAGAAAGAAAGAAAAGACAACTGCCCCAACTGGGACTCGAACCGACGGCTTCCCACTTACTACCCGACAATTCTATCAACTATGCTATCGGGGCAGATCCTGGCTGCAGGCTCCAGCTGAGATTAGTAGCTGTTCAATCATTCTCAGTGGTGACCTAAAGGCCACAAACCTACAAAAGCAACTTGCTTCTTATCCTCCACATTAGAAATAATGCGATCAATAAATGAAGAATAAATCGAAACCAGCCTTTAATGTAGCCTGTTTGCTTCGTTAACTCTTTACCTAGTGATTATTTAGTCTTAATAAAATGAAGGAAGGGAGAATGGTGTACAATAACACGCAAAACGCGACGTTTCGGGTTGGAAGACTATACGTTTTCGAGCTGCACACTTCACGCAAAAAGCGAGCGTCAAAACATAAATAACACTTCAAGAGTAAGTGTTACTATTATTTTTACGTTTATTGATGGTTGTTGTTGGGTGGATTAACCACGAAGTGTTATTTACGTTTTGACGTTCTCATTTGGCGTTTAGTGTGCAGCTTGAGAATGGTTAGTCTTCTGACCCGAAACGTCGTATTTTGTGTTTTATTGTGCACCATTCTGGCTTGTTCTCATTTTATCACTGTGTTGGTACTTTTATGTTTCGCATGTTTATGGCTCGCATTATTCAGGGTGGCGTTCTACCTGGGAAACCAGAGAATTTATCAAGTTTGTAAAAATCAGAGGAAAATCAGGGATTTTATCAAGTTTGTAAAAATCAGGGGAAAATCAGGGAATTAATCAAGTTTGTAAAAATCAGGGGAAAATTAGGGAATTTATCAAGTTTGTAAAAATCAGGGGAAATCAGGGAATTTATTAAGTTTGTAAAAATCAGGGAAAAATTAGGGAATTTATCAAGTTTGTAAAAATCAGGGGAAAATTAGGGAATTTATCAAGTTTGTAAAAATCAGGGGAAAATCAGGGAATGTATCAAGTTTGTAAATATCAGGCGAAAATTAGGGAATTTGTAGAAATGTACTGAAAGTCTTGGGAATTACTACATTTTCCAGAAAGCATATTCCTATGTCTTCGTAGTTCACTTTTTATTCTAAAACTTCATTTTATTTCAATTTAACCATTTTTTTTTGTTGCATTTCCGATAAAGAGAAAACTCCATATAGTAGGCATAGTGACAACGCGTTCTTCCCAATCTCTCTCCCTGCTTGCCGCTGTTGTGGCTACGATTTGACTAAGATTGAAGAAGAATAGAAAAAAAAAACGCGCTAAAGAAGTAGACTTTGGAGTTTTATTTCAAACTGTTTGGGATGTATGATTATTTGTGTTGTACCCAATAAAATAGGCTTAGCCTACTGTGTGACGGGTTGTGCATTTCTAGTTTTATTTTTCCAGATTATGGCCTTCCTACTACTTATCAGCTCCCGTTACGGCAGCACCAATTAGCAAAGTGGTGCGATACAGTTACTGCGATTTGAGTGAAATGAAAAACATTTTTCGCTTTTGTGTTTCCTATGACGCCTTCCTGCACCTTCCTCTGACAAAAGAAAAAAATCCGGGAAAAATATCAGCTTTGGTCTGGAAAAACCTGGAAAAAATCAGGGAATTTCCTTTCCAGTTTTTGATCGTCACCCTGTTATTTGTAATGTGGAGGCCAAAAAGTTAGTTGCTTTCACTCCTTCTGTATGTTTGTGGCCTTTTGGTCACCACTGAGAAAGATTAAACAGCTACTAAGCTCGTCTGGAGCATGCAGCCTGGATCTGCCCCGGTAGGACAGCGGTTAGAGCGCCTGACTTTTAAGCACGATGTTCTGGGTTCGAGACCCAGTCGGGACAGTTGTCTTTTCATTCTGCTCTTACTAGTGCATCTTGTATTCTCAAAAGCCAAGTCTTTAATGCAGACTGTTTTCTTCGTCAACCCTTTATCTTGTGGTTTATTCTTTATCTATAATTTGACATGGTAGTACATTTAAGGAAACGTAGTATGTCTGAGTGGCGATGCTACCTGTTTATATCTTTGAACTTTAACATGCAGGGAGAAAAATCAAGTTTTTCCGCATGAGCTTTACATGGGGCTCTTTGAGGAATCCGAACCAAGGCAGCAAGCAGAGCTAATAAATACGGATGCAAACCTATTTACGTTGCCTTTTGGACTTATATGTCAGACTGCCTGAGCGGCGAATCGAACCCAGGACCTTTGAAATCAAAGGCCAAGGTCCTACCGCTGAGCCAGACTGTCACGGCAAGCGGTAGGACCTTGGCCTTTGATTTCAAAGGTCCTGGGTTCGATTCCCCGCTCAGGCAGTCTGACATATAAGTCCAAAAGGCAACGTAAATAGGTTTGCATCCGTATTTATTAACCAATCTCGAGCCCAATTGGCTTTCCGTCCCGTTTAAAGCAAGCAGAGTTGTTAAAGTCATCGGCTCGAACCAAACAAGATGCTGAATCCAATTTCATGTCTGTCATGGTAGGCTGAAAAAAGCCTTTAAAGTCGCCCAGTGTTGTGCAAAAGGTCTTGACAATTGACTACAGTATAGAAGACCACAAATTACGATTCCTTTGCCAACGAAGAAAGTTAGCAATATAGATATATCGGATTATTACGTGACAGACGTTAACTTGTTTTAGGAACTGTCCGGTGAGTCCCTATCAGGAACAGCATAAAAGATATACCATAGGGCGCAAAGGAGTATCCATGGTTACCACATGTTCCATCTCTCGTTATAAGTCGCGACCCTAGACGGCCAAATGTGGAACGACTGGTCATTACTATTTTCTAGGATAACCATGTTAACGCCAGGCATGCCGGGTAGTTTACGTCTTTTATCGATGCGTGGAGCCTGGAAACGAAACCTACTGCTTCTTATCCAGACGACCTCGTGACACGGGATGGACTCACATGAAGCGACAGCTACAGCATGGACACTCCCGCTTCCTATGAACGAGTAAGCATTCATATATTCCTGTCCTTACGTAATAAGTGATATGACTCAAGAGTCAAAATAAGCCCTCAACAAAAATTATACACTAGTGATCTGCTGATGTAAGGAGAGGAGCTTCCGTTTTCTTAATTTTTCGAAACCTCGGATCAGCATTAAAACCCTCGAGAAGCCTTTCTTTCAATAGTTTTTGCCTTGGTTTTAATGATTTTTTCACAACTTTACCTATCTAAAAGTCAAAAAGGGCAATGGGATGGGGGGGGGGGGGGGCGTGCCCCAACTGTCCCCAAAAGTGCGAACGCTCTTGCAGGGTTCATACTCATATCGGAACATGAATATCCCTGACTATCCCTGATTTTCCCAGACTTTTTCTTCAAATATCCCTGACCAAAACACTTCTACTTTAAAAATTTTTTTTACAATTACACAGAGTCAACTGCTCACTCTGCAAGCCTGGCATCATATCTTCATCTGAATGGCAACTGCACATGGGGCAAAAAGGTAGTAGCAAAATAAATGGAATTTGCGAGACCACACGATTTATTCTAAAAACCAAATTCTAAAAATGGAAAAATGGTTCTAAAAAAACAGTTTGTTTTTAGAATGAACTGGTTTTTTTAAACCTTTTTTTCATTTTTAGAATTTCGTTTTTATAATGAACCGTGTGGTCTCGCAAATTCCACTTGCTTTGCTACCTTTTTGCTCCATTTTTGAAATTTAAAAAATCCCTATCACTGGCTATCACTGACTTTTTGCCAATTTTCCATTTTTTCACTGACTTTCCCTGACCGTATTTCATATCCCTGACTATCCCTGATTTTCCCTGACTTTCCAGGTCGGTATGAATTTTGTCTTGTTTAGCCTGCACTTACGTCCTCCCAACTCATTTTTCTACACGAAAGAATAGTGACTGTCACTTATAACAAGAATTTATAAACCCTATAAATTCTTGCTTATAATAAGTGGTATGCTATGGCGGGTGTACTAACTCACCGCTTGGACTGATTTCGCTCGATTTCCCCATTTCGTCACACATTTCTTCAGAATCCGGTTTATTTTGACCAGTGAATGAGTGTCCTTTTGTTAAGGTCAGACACTTTAAGAGTTTCATTACCAAAAGAGGCCACGTTGCTTTTCAACTCCATTAGTTGATTAGCAAGTCCAAGCCAAACCGGATGTATGGCCTGGCCGGGGTGGACGAAAGGTCAGCAGACATCAGGCCAAGAGACACAAACAAGAGGTATGGGTCGCGAACTTGTCTAACTCACAAAGATGTCGGACAGGCTGAGGGTATTAGCTGAGCGTCTGGAAGCCAGTGCGAGGACAAGAGTGCGATTTAGACGTAACACAATGGTTATAGTGCATACGATGGTAGCGGAATGGGTGACGTGCAGTCGATACTGGAAACAAATCATACTTTCCTTACGCAATGGTTTAGCCGAATAGTTCAGGACACGTTTATGTTACCAGAAGTTAATAAATGCAGACGTGGGATTGTCCATATTGTAACTATCGCTTCATATTCCATACCTCATCACTAGGCCATCTGGGAAAGAAGAGAACAGTTTCGTTGCCCGTGTCCAGGCCAGTTGATTCAACACTGTCAGAATTAAAAACTGGTTTTCAAATATTTCTTCATTTTTAAAAATTTGTTGGGAAAATTCCATAAAATACATTTAGTAATCAGCTCTGATTTAATGTGTGTTTTGACCAAATTAGTGCTTTTCTCGCCCCTTTAATTTGTAGTCAATAAATTGAAAAAAAAATATGACCGTTGCCTACAGACTCGAATCATCATCAAACACTCTTTCCCCAAGTCTTTACAATAACGGACTTATCCACTGATCTGATAAATCATGGAAATGCCCCCTTCTACGCGTTGACGTTTGAGAAAATATATTCTTAGGGTTGAGTTCTGTAATCTGTAAACATCAACGAGCCACCCAATACTCCTCCTCGTTTCTAACAGAACTCACTCTTTATCTGCTTCGGCGAAACGGATTCCCCTTTCCCTCCAAACCCCAAAATTTAAATTAAGTCAAATTTAAACCAAACGTTTGACGAATCGTCCCTCTTCTGCATAAATTCAGCGATTTATCAATTTATGACGCTCTTCAAAATTCTCCTTTAATGGGATGTTGGTCACTCTTTAGAGGCCAAGAAAACATCTCGAAAGCAATACCTTCACAATACATCCTGTCCAACATCCGCAAGACATATTTTTAAGTCGTGTGCTTCTATGAGCTTGACAAGTACATATCTTATTCATGGCCAAAATGCGGGGGTGTACTTGCAAGGACATTTGAGAAAGCTGGTGGGTCAAAGAGAGAACAGCAAATAAATGCAAATAAGTGGATGGGTCAAAATATAGGATACTTTCTTTATGTTTTGTATGGCTGGTTGTTTTCGCTTCTCAAAAATAGTTTTAGACATGTAATTCCCTGTTTCCAGCGGAGTTTTTTAGGGGGAAAAATTCGAAAATGTGGATTTTTAGTACCGAAAAGTCATAAATATTTCTCTCACATTTAGTAACCAATTGACCTCCACCTCACACGTGCTAATGTAGAAAAAGAAACAGAGTCCGAACGTGAAATGCGACCTTTGAGAGTTTTCTGGGAACCAGGCACAGCAGAGTCGTCAGGAGTTTGGATCATGCAAATGAAAACAAACTAAAAAAAAAATTGGTCCTCTGTCAATTATAGGTCTAAATACGCGTGACGCCATCCAGTGGAGGAACAGCATAATCCGTAGCATGCGGGAAAAACTAGTCCCTTATTAATTCCTCTATCACCTGATCTAAACATTTTCACGAGTCTCAAAGAACGAAACAATGTTTTCTGCCAAAAAGAAAATCAACACGGCCGTGAAGAGTAAAGAAGAACCGCTGACTCCCAGAGTTACGGAAAGCCTCCCTCCTCACCCCCTCCCTTCCAATAAGGTCCCAAGTCGAGGAAAAAATCGAAAGGAACAAAACAGTTGCCTTAAGGGATAAAAAATGCCAACATCAGATATTTTGACAGGTCGCGCTTTGGTATGGCTATTTTGACAGAAACAATATTCGGTGACTAAACCACATGGGAAGGCAACTCACTCCGAATAATGACATGGCGAAAAATGGCCTGTAGTTGCTGAACTTCAGTGGGTGTCAACGCGTTTTGTTACCCACGTCCCCCCCCCCCCCCCTTTACACACACACAAGTAAACCACAAGGACGGATCAACACCAAGGTTCCTACGCAGAATATTCATGTATAGTTGCGCGATTAAACGAAGGAGTTCGAGGGATTCCAAGTTAATAATGGCCCATCTTTCAGTGTATGTTCTCTTCTTCAACCAACGGATGGACTTCGTAAAAGAACGCTCCACAGCTTCAACACGTTCAATATCCGCAACCTGGTAAGGTGACCAAACCGGGCTGCCATACTCCAACAATGGCCGAACGAACACCTTGAAGGCCTGGATTAAAGTGTGGTGTTTCCTGGAAGTGAAACAACGGTTAATCATAACCGCACATTGGTTAGCCAGTTTAGTTACCCGTTACAGTGGGTCGCGGGGTATTAGATCGATGGCAAACCAAACCCCCAGGTCTTTTAGTTTTGTTACATGAAAGAGGTAGCATTTAGGAAATGATTAATCTTCGGTTTTTGTTTCCGACGTGGAAAACACTATATTTTCCAGCAGCAATGGGTAGTTATAATTTTGACAACTCAACCAAATGGTCAATGCCGAAGCAAGATTTGTGTACGTTTGCGTGTAGCTTAAAATCGTCAGGGAATTTTTTTTTAAACCCAGTATGGTTTGTTTGCAGGCAAGATCATTAATAAATAATAAAAACAAAAGCGGACCCAAAACAGATCCCTGCGGGGAAAGCGATTTTGTCCATAGGGCTTGTTGCTAACTTTTTAAAAAATGTAGCTCACAACGAATTTCGTTGCATTCAGCAACTTTTTATTAGCTTTAAATCATACGCCTTAATAGGCATTAAGTACTTTTAGCGACATTAAACGCCCGGTGTTGTTGACGTCGCCAGTTAACTGCAAACCATCAATCTCCATTTCCTGTCGGCTCACAACTGATTATTGATATTGTCGTCATCACTTCATTCTTCATTACAACGCGTTGAGATATTTCTCGGTTTAAAGAGGACCTAAAACCATGCATGCAGTAATAAACCATACAACAGGCCGTTAAAGCGGCAAAAGAGTTGCAAACCCCGGTATTTGCGGTGTTTTTGCATTAATTATATACGTATAAAAATACGTTGGATTTTCGAATAAAGTTTGTTTTAATAAAAATAATAACAACTTTATTTCATTGGGAAAATGAAAGGGATGTGCACAAGGCCACTTACAGCCTTCTAGTGTGTTTACAAATCAAGAGAAATTCAACATTTAAAAACAAAATTGTCAAAATAACTTGCAGGCAAGCCCCTAAGCCTAGCTTTATAACTCAACAGCAAAGGTGCCATAGCAATTTCACATGGCAAAGCGTTCCAAATCCGTCCAACTCTAGGAATAAAAGAATACTGTATACAATTAAATCTGGCAGCATCCCAGACAATTTCAAGTGGATGGGCCCTAAGAGGTATCCCTTCCTTCAGGTAAACAAAGGGGGGGGGGGGGGGAAGATCTGGGGGTGAATGGGTAAGGCCCCAAACGAGCTTGTAACAACACCTCAGATCTTTAATCCGACGCACTTCTAAAGTTTCAATGCCGAGCATTTCGAGTCTTTGCCCAATAGGTAAGTCCACCCATTCCACGCAGTTGTTCAACTGCTATTTTAATTGTTTAGTTTTATTAGGAGCTGTAACCGGCTGTTTACATGAATTGCAAGACGCGACACAAAGCCAACACTTTGCGGTGCACCTCGTCATTACGTCAGCTGCAGCGCGCCGGTCCAATTGCCGCCTAAAGGTGCATCTACACGGGGCGTTTTTAGCGCGTGCCGCGTGATGGATGACGCGTGGCGCTTGCATTTCGGCGCTTTTTCATAGCAGCGTGTGGTGGCACGAGAGTGCCCCGTGTAGGAACACCATAACACGCGAATTGGCCGAGAGCCAGCAGCAGGCAACGAACGAGTCTAACTGTTCAAACCAGTTGTAACCGGATCGCTGCAGTCAGCTAGTTACGAGAGTAAATCCTGCAAGGAACCCTCTGCTCCAGCGGATATACAAGCCCAGACTGGACAGAAGATCCTCAGTTGGTCTTGAAGAAGCAATCCGAAAGGTTGCTCCTCTGAGACTCTGCTACGGCTGACTTGGGCTGCAACCAGGGGCAGTCCCTAATATGTGATACTCTGTGTACAGAACCCTAGCTGAACAGTAAGGAATAAATTTGGCTTAAGACGTTTCTTGATTTCAATTATAGTCCACTCTCTGAGTAGTTACAGAGCGTCATAAAGGGGAGCTGTAGGGATCGATTGAATGTCCATCGTTCCCACCAAAATACTGAAATCAATTTCCCCGAGTTTTCCAGTTTTTCCAGAGTAAACGAAGTCATTTTCCTGGCTCTTTACCGTAATTTTAGGAAGGAATTTTTCTCACACATTTTACCAGTTTTGTGTTAAAAATGCTGAAGCTTTTAGGTGGGTAATACATTATTTAAAATCTTAATTTTTTCCCTGAGTTCTCCTAGTTTCAAACGTAGTTTAAATTCCCTGAGTTTTTCAGGTTTTCCAGGTTGGTGGGAGCCCTGTCTTATCTCACCACATGTTCCATCTCTCGTTCTAGGTAACGGCCTAATGTGGAACGACGGGTCGCTCCAATTATTGAGGGTAACTCGGGTTAAACATATGTCGACTAGATTTTACGCCAATACATAGGAGCGAAAAGAGAGACCACTCATACTACGATTACTTTACACATGTGGCACCTCCACGTTGGAACAGCGTTCCACGAGCGGGAAGCGGTTAAGCAGATGGCTTCTTCAAGACAAGGCCGACTGGAGGAAATGGCGTAACACAACGCAAGTTCACGTGCGCGCCGAAAAAGTGACGCCTTTTAGCATTGCCTTGGTAAAATCAGATTCTGGCGATGTTGAATCAAATGGCCTGGATCCAGGAAACGGAACTCACAGCTTCACTCCCAGATGGCCTTGTGTCAAGGGATGGAATAGGAAGTGATAGTAACAACATGGACACTCCCACGTCGTACGGTCGTGCGTGCATTTATTAACTTCTGCTTTTATCCAATTTTACGTATAACTTCGTGTCTCGGGCAAAGGGCGCTTGTTTCCTTTTGCCTCCCTCTGGCTGCGCGACAGTGTCGGAATAAGCCGCCCGTGAACCCTGGAATCCCCTTGTTTCCCAAAAAAAATATACACGATTTTTTTGTGAGAAAAGTTTGGAATGATTTTTCAGGAAAATTGCATCCGTAAGTTGCAGGAAAACGTTTCTAATTCACTCCGATTTCTTACAAATAATACAGATTCCGCCACGCCCCCTCCACACTACAGGAGGCTTTTGTTAATAAAACAATTTTGTTTTGTTGAAAAATTTGAAATGAAATTCGTATAGTGAAATTGCACCTTTCAGTTGCAGGAAAACGGTTCAAATTCATACAGAATTTTTTTTAATATGGTAGCGTCTGTCCATTGGGGGAGCTTACGGCGCTCCCCCAGGCCGCCCTACCGCCCCCATCGCTCTCTGTACTCCTTCCGGCGCCTGCTAACGTCCTGATCTCGTCTGAAAGAGATTCGTGAGACGCCAATCCCACAATATATTTACTTATTTATTTTATTTATAAAATTATTGTAACGTCCTAAAACTAGCAAAATAACAATTTCTGACTGAAACAAGAAATTTAAAAACGGAAGAAAACATGGCAACACCTAACTTCCTGTTCTCGTCTGAAAGATTCCAATGGAGGTCAATCCCACAACCCATCATTCGTCCTGCCGTCAGTAAATCCGACAAGGCCGTTACGCAATAGGTGATTATTACCAAAAGATTGCTGTTTACCCTAAAACGCTGTAAATCTTTTGACGCAAACATCAAGTTTTAAAGCAAATAGCTATCGGCATATTTGTTCAAACGTTTGCTTCTAATGGGTTTAACAGTTTAATTGAAGCCGTACGTGTGTTACTCTACCCGTCGGACTAAAGGTTCTCATTGGCGGCAACCATACCTTCAAAGCGGAAGCATTACAGCTGGAACGCCTGAAACCCGTCAATCTGCTTGTCCCGTAAACTGCCATACACCGTCCTAGATGGCGGCAACCACAGATTTTAAAGCAGGACGCAGTAGTGCCCACAGAGGAGGGGGGGGGGGGGGGGGGGGGAGAAAAAAGGGTCCCCCCCCTCCCGGCATTTTTTTTTTATTTTTTTTGTGGGGGGGGGGACGAATTTCCCCACCCCGCAAAAAAAATTTACGGCTGACTGGCCTATTATTTTTATGACATTTTTGGGGTGCGCAAGAAAACTGCCCCCCCCCAAAAAAAAAAACTGGGTGGCCAGCTATTGGTTGGGGAGGAGAGAGTACGAAGTTACCACAGCCAATCGGCCAGCCAGTCGTAAAAACGAGAAGTTAGTGTCATTATCAATATTATCATCACAAAACGAACGGTACAGAACCTCGTGTGCAGCAAGCCAACAAAGTTAAAATCCCAGTCGGCTTCAACAATTTTCAAATTACAATTTTGACTGAAATTAAAAAGTTTTTCTGGCTACCAGCTTTAAAATAAAGTTTAACAATTAAAATAAACTTCCGACTTAGCACACTAAACAAATTTAATTATGATTCCTTGTTGGTCAACAGTGTGTCATTAGATTATATTAGACTATATAATCTTCGCCCGGGGATTTGTTTGACCCGTGGTTGTTTCCCAGTATTTGCTCGGTGCCGCCTTTCCGTCAATCGTCTCCCTCCGCAAAGCAATGTCCTAATCAAATAGTGGCTGTAACATACAAACTGCCTCACCAACGGGCATTCCCCGTGCAGGCCCCTCCCCGCTCCCAGTTGCGTGCAAAAAATAACTGTCCTTCGTACATGACGTCATTTAAGACATGCCTTTGCGATGACCGCGCAAAGCAAATTGTTAGTTGAGGCAACCATGTGCCAATTTCAACTTCTTTTCAGGGTAACAACGTCCCAGTTTCTACTTCAAGCCAAAGAATTGACCCACCCGCACGTTTTCATTGTTCCCCTTCCGGGGGTCGTTGCGGTTGCTTCATTTCTGCTATGAGACTTTGGTTTATAATGTAAGAAGATAGAAGACGGTGCAAAGACAAGGCTTATGAAGCAGCCCCCCCCCCTCACCCCCGAACCTCAAAGCAAATTCGTGCTGCCAAAACTCAAGTCGAGCCTTGATGCTGTTAAGATGAGATGAAGCCGAAACAATGTGTTCCGGAAAGGAATTCCATGGATAAACAGTCTTTTCAGTGAATAAGAATTGGCGGCAGTTAAGTCTCGAAACGAAACCCTGCAATTTAAGGCTGTGGCCTCGGTTACTGTTGAAATGACGAGGAAAAAAGTGGAAGGGTTTTTAGTGAAGGAACCCGACAGTAACTGATAGGTAAGGATGAGATCATCCAGAGGCGTAACTTCAAAATTGGGGCCCGGAGACGAGAGTACACAGAAAAGCCCCTTCCATAAAATAAAATGCAGTCAGAGGCCCCACCCCTACCTACCCTTCCTTATAACTGCCGTTTTTGCTATACAAGGCGAGAGCCCAGATGGAGGCCTCCGTCCTTCATTAAAATAATGTTAAGTTTTTGCCCCAAAGGCAGGAGCCCAGTGGAACCACCTCCATAAAAAAAGGAGAAATGCAGTTTTGCCACACAAGGCAAGATCCGCCCCCCCCCCCCCCAAACGCCCCCCCCCCCCACTTCTTCATAAAAAAAAATCAGTATTTTCCACACAAGGAGAGAGCCCAGTGGAGCCCTCCCCCCCAAAAAAAAAAAATTAAACAATTAATTTTTTCCACGTAAGACAACTTTCATGGAACGATAGCAATAAATTTACTTTCTGATATTGTGCGGTCACAACCAAATTTTACATTGGGGCAAGTGAGGGGGGGGGGGCATCGTCCGTGGGTCCGGAGGCAGATGCCTCCTCTGCCTCATTGTAGTTACGCCACTGAGATCATCCTTATCAAACCTCTCACGAAGTGAAGGAGTATTGAGCTGTTTGAGTCATTCATTGTACGGAAGTCGACGAATAGAGGAACACCATTTCGTAAGTTTACGCTGGCAATTTTCAAGTTTATCGAAGTGCGTAGCATAAAAAGGTCTGCTGATTTGCGAGTAGTACTAACCAAGAACAGGTCTCACAAAAGTTTTGTACAACATTAAGGGAAAGGAAGCAGTATCAAGAAAAGAAAACTTTTTAAAAACATAATGAGCCATTCGAAAAAGCTTTTCGAGTAGTCACGTCGGCATAGTTAATGTCAAACTTGAGTTTGTCATCAATAGTGATAACAAGGTCCCGGTGAGAAAAACTGGCACTTCAGAAATGCAATATACTTTGTGTGCAATATACTTCATGTCACGTATTCATATTTTTATATTCGTTCAATTTTTTTAAACCCTCCTTCCTTTTCCAAATTTCAAAAAAACGGTAAATTTCATAACATGCTATGAAATTCATGCTATGAACTATACAACTCTTTTTTTTCTATAGTTGGAAGGGGGAGGGCAATAGGAGACCGGTCATTATGTATCGCCGAGGGGGGGGGGGGGAGAATGGAAAAACTTGGGCATCATATTTATTTAGGTCCCATCTAGGGGGGGGGGGGGG
>JAHWFP010197413.1:44630-66069 GCA_023313725.1 Lithobius niger
GGGGGGGGGGGGGTCACACAAAAATACTGGCCAAACTGGAAGAAAAGTCTTTTTTGGACCTAAAAAATGACTCTTTCAGCAGTCAAAATTTCTAAAAACGCCTCAGTTTCTGAGGAGAAGGAGGAGGGGGGGGGCTATCCCCCCCCCCCCCGACCTCCCATGATGTAAGTAATTCAAAGGTTTTGAAGTTGTTAGTAGTACGAGTACTACAAGGACAGTTTTTTCAATAAACCTATAAAAACTTCAAGTGCTAACTATGTTACGGATTGGACATACAAGCAAACCGTGCATTCATCAAACTTATTGTATGAAATTCGACACAAGCTCTGTCAGGAACATCGGTGTTTTTTATAGAACATTTTTAACCCAACGTGTCTTTTCGTTAAAAACGAGGCATAATTTCCTTACAATTGGTAAGTTTGTCAGTGCGGAGTGCTTCTTCATTTGGCTATAGAAAGTCATCTGTAGCCAGTCTCCACAGGCATTCGAAAAGCACATTTTTTTTTTTTGGGGGGGGGGGGGGGGGCATATTTTTTTGGACCTTGAGTGGGGAAGGGGGAATCAAGATTTTTTTCAGGGTTTCGAAGGGTCGGTCATAGAAAATTTGGTGTTCACATTTCGTTTCACCCCCCCCCCCCCCTCACGTTATAACCGGTTCCTTGTGTCCGACAAAACAAATCCTGACACGGCCGTGCAGCACAAGTTGAATCTCAATTGGTGAATCGTGTTCGGTCCGTGTTTATACGTAAATACAGTTATCCCAAACATTGTACACATCCATGCTCTTGAAATGAGCGAGTGAGCAATGCAGTGAAGCAAACTAGTCAGCAAATAAAGCTGCGTCTCGTCTCCTCCAGAGAACGAAAGAGACGCCTGCCATTGCCTTGCACAAAAGAGGAACGCCACGTTTGTTGCTAATTACGCTCGCGCTCTGGATTCGTCATGAATAAACATAGCGCCACGAAACACCGCCTTAGCGATTACCAACGCGACGAACGACAACGCCGTCACACAAGACGCCTCCCTGACAAATGGCATTTTTTTTTAAGTTTTATTTTTCATTTTTTTTATTATTATTTTCTCTTTCTGAATTCCTTCTCTTTTTTAAAATTTATATATTTTTTTCTTCAGCGTTCTCTTTACTTTTCAACGGTAGGAAATCTGCATTGAAGATTTATGTTTTTAGAACGAAAGTTTAAATTAGCTGAATTTTCGTTTAAGTTCCCGAAGGATATGAAAACTTTCTCACCAGTTTTCCAGCGGGCTTACAAGAGTGACTGTCACGATTTTACTTGCTCAGCGTTTGAAGTTCGAAATTAAGGGGTGCCAAGTGTAAAGCAGAAAATGGTGTGTTATTCATTCATATTTATTACACGTTTCGCAGTATTTCAGAAATATATCTAAACCTATTGCTTCCGTTAAAGATTTGAAAATCTGCCAGTTACGTTAGAGTAATTACTAAATTGAGAGTTAAACTCACAATCTATCTTTAACTCTGACGCAACCAACGACCAATTTGTAAATCATACTTCTGATTTATTAAATAATTACTTTGGATTAAAAATATCCCTCCTTAATTAAATTCCGCCTTACTTTATTTAACGTTTGTCCATATTTATTTAACATTTGTCCTTCTGGATTTAACAATCGTCCTTATGATTTAACCGTTGTCCTTCTGGATTTAAAACTTGGCTTTTTTAAATTAAAAAACCTGTCTTTTTTAGTTTAAAACTTGTAGTTATTGATTTAACATTTGTACTTCTGGATTTAACTTTTGTACAAGTTTTAAATTACATAAAACAGGTTTTTAAATTAAAAAGGTCAAGTTTTTCAATCTAGATGGATAGTTGTGAAATCCAGAAGGACAACTGTTAAATCCACATAGTCGTTTATTAAATATAGAAGGACAAATGTTGAATATATATGGATTAATGTTAAATAAAGAAAGGCACCATTTAGTTAAGGAGGGCCTTTTAAAAAAAATAGTAATTAATCAGTAAATTCACTATTATAATCATTGGAACTCGTGTTGAACGTCTTTATTGTTAATTGTCTTACGATCTAATTCATTATTTATACCACTACGATGGCCAGAGCGATCTGAGAAGCTTGTCAGTTTTTGCTATCCCAGTCAACTTCCGGTAAATGGGCACGGCTTTTACCTCGATGCTAAAACGCATCTCCGATCGCTCTGGACAACTCAGTAGTGCAAATAATAACTTTGAACTTGAGACAAGTTACCAGTAAAGACGTTCAGTGCGAGTTCCAGTGATGATAATAGCACGTAAGCGTAAAATTTAAACCATGCGCAATGGCTGTTTGCCGTGACGTCATCTTGAGTTAGCCAATAACGAACGAGAACAACAGGCTGTTTGGCCGTCTGATTGGACTAGCCCAGTCACGTGATATGCACGTCACAGCAAACAGCCATGGCGTATGGTATAATAATGCTCAATACAGGTATGGATTGTTGTTCGATATGACATCTGGCTGGTCTCCCCCTTTCATTTTATGTATATTATTCTATACTCATGCGGAGCGCGATCGGCGATTCGATGAGTTCCTCTGAGAGTTTAACTAAGAGACCAGATTTCTCCTTAATGCAGGGAAGAAGTGATGAATGGGGGCCAGTAGCCAGCTATTTATGGCGGACGGCCCTGGCGGGAGAAATTGGCAATACCTAATTTATGGACTATAGGGATATATTCTGAAAAAAATGTTTGGAGTTCGGCGTTAAATGGTTATGGACCCGAGAACGTTGTATGAGAATGTTAGATGTGCATTAAAGTTGTTTTCTTGAAAGATGACTTGGGTATTTTTATTTTTTTAAATCCGGGGTGCGCCCTGTCTTTATCGGGTGTTGGACGAGGAAATTTTGTTCGATTTCTATTTCGTCGTTCCTATATAAATGACCTCGCAGATGGTTCACTGCAAGGGATTTGATTTATTACGTTTTTTCGTTGTCGAGGTTTTTTTTTTTTTATGATCGCTTGTAATTCTGGTCATGGTGAGCTTCTTTAGATTACTTGAGAGACCAAAGTTAGTTTTTTGAAGAACGAGCAGTTTTCTGAGATGTTCAGTAACCTGGGAGAAGTAGTGCAAACAAATAAAGTTTACAGGTTTATATTTTGGTGGAACATGTTTAAGTATTGCACGATGATGGACTAGTTTGTCAAGCAAATTTGCAAAAAAATCATGCAAACACGGCATAAAAATCTGAAAAATGTGTCTTTAAAGGGGGCCTGTCACCAAATGATAAGCTGCAGCATCTATAGCCATTTGCCGATAACTAATTCTGTCCAGCCCTTACTTTCAACAGTTGAAGGAACACACAAATAATTTTTTTTACACAACAAACAAGACACGTGCCTCCTAAATTATTGAGTGTAAAGTTGGTGTGCCCACGTGCACGAGGCAAAAAGCGGTAAAGTTAAGCCTAACAACATCAAAGGCGCTTTTTTCTATATACCGACCGTTTTGAAACACAGGTTTTGAACCGTTAGATGGGAGCCATCTAGTGACAAGTGATATCATTAACCGTGATCGGTTGCTCCCTGGTGGACGTGGACACACCAACTTTACACTCAATAATTAAAGAGGAACGTGGATTGTTTAATAATAATAATAATAATAATAATAATAATCATAATAGAAATTTCACCCGCTAATGGATGTGGTAACGGAAGGGACTGCCCATTTATACCGTTCCAATGATCATCGTTTTAGTAGTGCGTCATACAAATTTTGCAAGGTCAATTTTACGGATCGCTCGTTTAAAGGATGACACTGTCATCAAAGAGATGACAGTATTCGGTAAGGAATTCCAGCAGCCAACAACCCTATTAGCAAAGAAGAACTTCCTACAATCGGTCCTGGAAGATGGTTCTTGCAATTTCAGATGATGCCCACGAGTATGAGTGGTTAGAGATAATGAAAAAAATGGTAGAAAAATCGGAAGTTGGTCTTTAACAATTTGAAAAGTGAGTGCAAGGTCATATCTGAGTCCGCGCAATTCGAGTGGCTCCAGGTCCGTTCTACGAAGCCTGTCACCAGCCGATAACGAACGCAGCTCAGGTATGGAACGAGTGAAAGTACGCTGCACTGATTCCAGCAAGTCGATATCCTTCAATATGTACGGTGACCAAATGGGGCTGGCATACTCCAATAGTGGTCTCACGTAGACTTTAAATGCCCACACTTTTGTATTGTTTGTTGCGTAAATAGAAATTTCTTGCGCATTACTTTGCTAAATAGAACTAAATAATGGCAGAAGGCGCTCGATGCTGCAACCTGTCGTTCGGTGAATAGGCACCTTTAAGGAGATTTTTTTTAATGACAGTTGATTGATCCGAGCTGCTTCAGGTTCCAGGTTTGGGGTAAAAAGCTCCTCCGCCCTTGTGAGTCTGCTCCTTCTCGTATCCTGCATGCTCTTTAAGAAGGGAATGCTGCAGGCTCCCCAGCCAGTGACCTATGTTTTAGCGAGCTAAATTCAGCGAACACGATGTCAGGTGCTGTTTTAAAAGGTTGATTATCCGCAAATCCACCCTGTCGCTTCCAGCTTTCATGCACCGGCACAATTTACGTGCGTTAGGCTTAACGGCGGAAACGCCTCGGACAGGGCAATGTTGGCGTAACAATAATTACGCCACCACGTAAATTATTATTATTATCCCACCCGTCATGGGCTTGAATTAACATTCGGGCCGTTGGAAAGTGAGCAATTTAATGCAGTTGATGTCGAGATTAGGGCTCATGATTTTGTGCTTACATGCATCCATTTGCCTTGTCTTTAATGGTACATGACACACAGCGTTGGACTCGACCGTTATCGACCATTACTTCCAAACCTGTTTGCTAGTTGTTAGTTGGTTGTTTGTTTTTTCGCAATTCTGAACCTCTAGCTGAGCAGAAGTGCTAAACCACAAATATCGTTCTGTCAGAAAACAGAGTGGTTAGTTTCAATAGCATGGAAAATGCAGATGCTTTACATCTGGATACGTAAATACGTGTAATGAACTTTTAAATAATTGTTCGTGAGACCACTTTCAGAATACGCAACACCAGTGTGGTTCCCATATTTGGCAAGGGACATGCGGGCATACAAGCAAATAGTGTGTTCATCATACTTATTGGATGAATCTCGACGAGAGATGGGTGTAAGGAACATTTTATAGAACTTTTTTAATCCAACATGTCTCTTTGTTAAAAACGAGACACGTTTCCTTAAAACTAATGGTAACTGTCAGTGTGGAGAGAATTAGTCTGACTACAGCACTAATCTTGGGGTAACCGGACAACTCGTCCCCGGACATTTCGTCCCCGAGCAATTCGTCTCTAAAAGTTCGTCCCCCATTTTTTATAATAGTTTAGAGTGTGTTTTGAGTTTCTTTTAATAATAGTTATTTGATAGTTTGATATTTGCCGGTCGTTGGTTGCTTATAGGTTCAGCAAGCAGTCTTTCAGAAAAATGTCAAAGCTTTGATTTTGTTATTATTTGTTCGTGGTTTCTAACTTCTGCTTGGTAAAAAAAATTGTGAAAAAAAAAATGGGGGACGAAATGTCCGGGGACAAATTTTGGGACGAACTGTCAGGGGACGAAATGTCCGGGGACGAATTGTCCGCGATGCAGTCTTGGCTACAGGAATCATCAGCAGACAGTCTCAACGGGTATACGAAAAAAGCATGTTTTTCGGGGGAAGGGGGGGGTTCACATTAATTTTGGACCTTGAGTGGGGAGGGGGGATCAAGATTTTTTCAGTGTCTCGAAGGGGAGGGGACTCATTGAAAATTTAATAATAATAATAATAACATTTTTTTTGCTCCGTCCCCCCCCCCCCTGGCCATAAATAACGACCGGTCCCTAAGTTTCGGTAACCTTCCACAAAAGGTGGTAATTCTGTATTATTGTTATATTAGTACACACGAATGTACCGCCCCCTTTCTGCAAAATTGACGAATATCTGAAATTATCGAGACGAGATTAATCGTGATAAATTGTAAGTAATAGTTATAGTACCCCTGACGAATTGTATGGGATTTATCACCCGATGGGGTATATCCCGAACGTGGCCAATCCGCGAGAACTACGTCATCGCGACGTAGTTCGAGCGGATTGGCCATGTAGGGGATATCGCCCATCGGATCATAAATCCCATACATTTCGCCACGGGTACTATAATTAATTTATCTCACGGTCAAGGCTTCCTTTTCTAGTTAGCACCCCTCAGAACCAGGAGAGGACAGAAATCTTCCGTTTTATTAGATTTGATTTCTGTCCTATCCTGGATCTGAGGGGTGCTAACTAAAAAAGGTGGACTTAGAAAATGTTGGGTCGTCAGTTTTTTGTGGACCACCCTGTTATATCATGCTTGTTGTTATTGTTGTTGTAACAGGTGAACATGACCAGAAAGTTAAATGATCGAAAATTAAAATACTGGTGTACTTGCGGGGTCTGTCGTCCGTCAGACACAACACTTTTTAACACAAAGCGTGATAATATGAGAAGAAACGAGATTAAAGCGTGATGAGATGACATGACGAGAGAAAATTAAAGCGTGATGAGATAAGACGAGACGAGATTAAAGTTTGATGAGATGAGACGAGACAAAATTAAAGCATGATGAGATAAGACGACCCAAGATTAAAGCGTGATGAGATGAGACGAGATGAGATTAAAGCTTGATGAGATGAGACGAGACAAGATTAAAGCGTGATGAGAGATACGAGATGAGATTAAAGCGTGATGAGATAAGACGAGATGAGATTAAAGCGTGATGAGATGAGACGAGACAAGATTAAAGCGTGATGAGATGAGACGAGATGAGATTAAAGCGTGATGAGATGAGACGAGACGAGATTAAAGCGTGATGAGATGAGACGAGACGAGATTAAAGCAGATGAGATGAGACGAGACGAGATTAACACGTGAAGAGATGAGACGAGACAAAATTAAAGCGTGATGAGATAAGACGAGACAAGATTAAAGCGTGATGAGATGAGACGAGATGAGATTAAAGCGTGAAGAGATGAGACGATATTAAAGCGTGATGAGATGAGACGAGACGAGATTAAAGCGTGAAGAGATGAGACGAGATTAAAGCTTGATGAGATGAGACGAGACAAGATTAAAGCGTGATGAGATGAGACGAGATGAGATTAAAGCGTGAAGAGATGAGACGATATTAAAGCGTGATGAGATGAGACGAGACGAGATTAAAGCGTGAAGAGATGAGACGAGATTAAAGCGTGAAGAGATGAGACGAGATTAAAGCGTTTAGAGATGAGATGAGACGAAATTAAAGCGTGAAGAGGTGAGATGAGACGAGACCAGCGGTGGCGCCACAGGTTGCGGGGGGGGGGGGGGGGGCATCCCCCACCGCCTTCAAGGAATAACTGAGATTGTCGTCGGGGAACAGCCGGATGTCACGGAGTCTATATGACGACATAAAATTCGTTAAAAAATTGAAAATAAAACGCTGTATACCGAGTTGTCCGTTTTGTTTACTAGTAGTCCTGCTACTGTTACACCATCAACGCCATCAACTAAGATCTGTCTTAGTTTATGCAGACACATCAACTAAATACTAACAATTCCAGCACAAGTTTTCGTCGTTTGGCGACTGCATTTATTTAACAAAAACCAGTGACATTACTGAATACAAAAGCGTAGAGAGCAGCATGTAAGGCCACATCACAGAAAACTAACTCCTTAAAATCAGTAAAACTGTTGATACGAATTGAGTTTAGATCGTTCCATAAAGAAAAGCGGACAACTTCTCTTATTTATTCACTAGGGCGTTACCCCCAAAGAAGATCGTCAGGTTGCCAGCCTCCATCAACAGCCAAGACCCAAGTTTAAGTCACGAAGTCAACAATGCACTGACAACTAGCTACCGCAACAATACCCCAATAAAAATTGTGTATACCGTATCAAAAACAAACAAAACAAGAATTTCATAAAGAAATACACAAACTGCTTAAGCAAAAATTATTATTTTCATAGACGAAAGACAAACCTCTCTAAGGGGTGGTTCCGATAGGCGGGTTGTTATTGTCAGTTTCGTGTGGTTTTGTGTAGTTTTGTTGTTATTGTCAATTAGGTTAGGTTAGGTAAGTTTGGGGTCTTGCATTTCGTACTGAGGGCAGTTAACTGGTTGGGTTTGGCATTTTATACTGGAGCAGTTAATTGGTTAGGTTATGTTAATGATGATTTAACGAGTTTCCGCAATTTGGGATCAATTTGTAGTACCTTCCGTGAAAATTAAAGGTAGGTTTTTTTCCCTCCTCTTTTTTCGAATTTCGGGCCATGTGCTCTCGTCCGTTTTTTTTTAATGGACTAAGAATTATCTACTGAGTAATATTTTCCTCTTCCATTTTTGGGGCAAACGCACCGTTTGGCCGTGGTGAAGGGCCAAAGTTAGCACCGCGCTGCGCCAGAAAGCATGAAAGTGGGCGAAAGTCCGGCAAGTAAAACGCCAAACCCCTACCTGTTCATTACCTCAAGTGAAATGCCGAAGCCGGTTCCTAACCTAACCGACAATAACAACAAAACCACACGAAACTGGCAATAACAACTCACCTATCTGAACTGTTTATGGGAAAAAAATATCAGCTGAGAACATGGAAAGAAAACGGCCTCTCGTCCGTCAGCGCAAAGAGTGCGGCTTTCAATAATTTCTGACGGCCTAACGAAATGTTGTTCAGTAGATCATTTTACGTCATTCTAGCCCAACGAGAGATCATTCGGTGAGGAGCCCTTATTCTTTCCATAAGCCGCGTAAAGTAAACTTGTTCCCTTTGTTGTTTATTTCACTATCGAAAGTGATCGTGGAATGAATTTATAATTCTGCCTTTATTCCGTTAGCTATACGCACCTAGAATGCACTATTCCGTTGTCTCACATGTTTGTCGAATTGATTATACTACAACAAACTTTACACTAAATAATCGATTATACAATAATTACCTGATTAACAGGAGCCACATAACTAAACGAATTGCTAATACGCATAGAATCCTAGGATGCCTTCCCGGCGAACCGTAAAGTAGCCGCCATTTTTTTTCCAGTGGTTTGCCAATAGCCCAACAACAGATAGAATTCCGTTTTCCGTGCTTGTTGTCCAAACATGAAATAAGCTGGGCCATTTCCGGTTCAACTTTTTTTCATACAGAAACATAATTGGCAAAAATTTTTAGTCAAGGACTTACAACCCTTCATATGCAAACGATTTAGCCATAAACTGTTCAATAACAACGCCTACATTTTGCTGGCACGTCTTCTAATCGAAATCATGAAAAATTGACTAATATTTCAGTCACTTCCGGCCAGACGGTAAATGTGACAGGCATGACCCGTTCAAATAAACGACTGGAGTGGGACGTAACGTCATTTAACAATAGCTCACGACGCAAGCCCCTTTTCCTCCCCGACTGTATTTCAATAACTGCTTTATGCATTACATGCATAAGCAGTTAAAAACCAAGTGACGTCGGAGCCGAACATCAGTAACCAGAAAAGTTGCTTAAAACTTATGTTAGTACCATCACGCCTTTAAGGAATACATAACCCTCCAACGCACAACTCCCAATCACTGGAGAAAATTCCGTTTTTAATCGAGCGGTGTGACACCATCTTTCTTCCCGCATTTCGTAGATGTGTGCGGGACTACGCAACGCCAGAAACAAAACAGCGTTCCCCTGGACTCGCATCACAAAAAGAAGGGTACGACCGCACCCCAACTAGCATTAAGAAAGATGACATCACTACCCTCCATGGCGTGAGCTGTCACTGTTTCTCAACGGGATATGTGACTTAAAAGACGCAGTTGTGTTTGTTTAGGCCGCTAAAAATTAATTAAGGGGTTCTCGGGAGTGGTAATAAAAAAAATTGACGCGAGCGGTGTTTTTTTTACGTTTTATTCGTGAGTTTTCAGATGCGGGCGATGTTTTTTTTTTTTTTTTTTTTTTTACCAACGAAACAAAATCAGTAGTTAACATTTTGTTGTGGAGTATAATGTCTGTTTTATTACAGTGTGATCGTGCAAAAAAACAATGGCGGGTGTCGATTAAAAGTCATTAAAAGTCATTCTTAAGATCCAAGTTTTTAGTTGTGACATGCCTCTGAATGACCCTTACATTTGTTTCGAGGCGTTCATGTGAATGAAGCAGAGGGGTGATGTGGTCATCGGCTCCAGGAAATGTTTGATGAAAATGCTGATGCGTGATCTGAATTTTTTTCATTTGTAGACAATGTCATAAAAACGTTTCATGCGCTGAGAAAAATCCGACACGTACGCTACCGAGAACCACTTAATTAATTTTTAGCGGCCTTATTTTGACATTAATATCATGGCAAGCGAGATTTTTACAAGTCTTAAAAGGGTTTTTATGGTCTCAGCTAACATGAAAAAAATTGGAAAAATGAGGGTTTAGCATTCCTTTGAATGGTTTTTTTCCCCTTGTTTCACTGATTTTAAGGATTTTTTTAATGCTGCCTTACACCCCTCTATCTACACTTTAGCATTTTTTTGTGTGTTAATATTTGTTGTATTAGCGTGTGACTACTGACTTTGCTAATGTTTATTATGGTGTACGTATTAGGTTTTGGTATTGCGGGCTAAACAATCCTAAGACCTCACGGCGATGCCAGACCATTTTAATCGGTGATCTAAGCAGGCAGAGCAGTTCTTACAATGCAAACCACGACAGCGACGCGTTTGAATTTATTTGGCATTTGGGCCGTGAAATTCGTTGCTATTGGAACAGTTGCTCCCCACCCCGATCCCCACCCCCTCCCTAATCAACGTAAAGCTTGTATGAAATCACCACGATGAATCAGAATTTAGCCAATTTCAAAACAGCAAGGGTAAACAATAACTTAACCCCATGCCGTCGTCGCGTGAAAATGAACCTGTCACCTCTGGCTTTGGCTTCGTCGTCCCTGGTATCGTTTCGTGCCGATAGACGGTGCTTTTCCGCGCGCCGCTCAGTCTCGTTCGAGCGTTCAATTAGTACAATGGCGCTGGGTGTGTAGGACGTCTTTATCTTCGAGTAAAGCGTTCCAACCATCCGAAGGTTCATAACCATTTCGTGGTTTTGCTGGCTGATGCGAAGGGAGGGGGGAAAGAGTTTTTAGAACGCACGAGGAATGTCGCCTGCGTATTTTCGCACGACCTTAATTTAATTTACGCAAGTCGGCTAAGGCTAAAGCTGAAAACGAATCTTTTTTTTTTCCTCTTTCTTTCTACTTCTTTGGAAGCTTCATCTTTATTTTTATTCGTCTACCAATCCTAGGCGTTTAGGGAAAATAAAGGTTTCGTTTCTTTTTTTCTTTTCCCGGTAGGGAGGGATGGGTTTTTCTTTTCGGGGGAAGACGGGAAAAGAAAATATAAAATAAACAAGAGAATTTGCCATTAATGAGTTGTGTTTAGTCCAGCCGTACTCTTCATGCGTCTTTCTCTACACATGAGAATTTAACTTCTTTTCGGATTTGCTAGCACGTTAAAACTAAATAATAATAATAATAATAATAATAATAAAGATAGAAGTGGGAGAAGTTATTCTAAATGAAATATTTTACTATAGTATCCGCGGCCTATCTTGAGTTCGCCCCAGAAGGACACAGATAATCAATTATATGTTTTTGGTAGCAGAGTGCCTTATTGATATCCAAGATGGTTAAAAAAACAATGGCGGGTGTCGATTAAAGCCGCTCCCTCCAGGAGACGTAGCCGCTCATAAAATACCTGCAGGACTCAAGATAGGCCGCGTTCACAATAAAGTTGTAACTTACCTACCGACGGTTTAGCAATCTGCCTTACTATCATCGGTTGTTATGCGGCTAATTTCACCCCATCCGACTTTTCATCTGAGCTCCACTCAGACTATAAACATGCGACCAACCATCCAACATTTTGCAATTTGGTGTCCATTATAGGCTACGCTTCGCTTGTTCGCATCGCCAATTATGCTAGGAAACAGGCTTTGGGCGCAGCTAACAGATCTTCATTTCAAACTTATATTTATTTTTTATTGTAATGATTTGTTACCACCAGCATGATGTATGTATGCTTCGTCGGAATTCCTTAACTATTCAGGATTCCAAATTTACACTGGTAAGTGTTAGAAATAAATTCGACAAATTGTAATTTCTTCCTTAATAGTTGTTCGATTTACGTCAATTCTTGTTTCAGCAGTACTTTTGGGGGTATAAAGCGATGTACCAAATTTCATTCCAATCCGACCTTTGGTTTGGGCAACTAACCAACCAACCAACGGACCAACCAACCAACATTTTGCAATTAAGTGTCCGTTATAGGATACGCTTCGCTCGCTCGCTCCGCCAACAACTGAAAATTGGAAATAAGCTATCAGCGATTGGACCAATGGCCACATCAGGAAAGGTGGTATGGCGGAGATCTGGTGATGCACTGGTTCGACGGTTCGAATCAGGGTCACGTTACTTGAATGAACCGTAAGTGCAAAAAGGTGGCTTACTGTTCTACGTTATTGCTAGTGTATGATTTTTCTCGTTGCTTATTTCCAATTTGCCTTTAATACCGATCCCTAAGAAATAAAAGCTGCAGTTAAACAAATGTTTTCAATGAGGAAACCCATATATCAAGTTTAAAGGTTGCCAGAAAAATGTTCGCTTAAATTTACAAATGTCACTATTCGACCTTATTTGTTTCTCGGAAGCAAGATTTATTACAGGATATTGTGGGACGCTGGCATTCTGTTACATAATGGAAAATACCGCACTATTCCTTCCCCCCTGAAAAACCCCCAAAAAAATAAAAATAAAAAGTAAAAACCAGCTGGACAAACTGCGTGCGGACATTTAATCGAAGTTGACCCGAAATATTTTGGTTTTTCGTAAATCTACCCGTCAGAAATTGAAAAAAGAAAATTGTCCAAATGGACAAATGGAATGTCGGGAAAGACGGGAAGAAGAAAAAAAAAGTGAGCCAAAAAGAAAAAAGATAGAACAAGAATCTTATTTTGTTTCTAAAGGGACGAAATTGGCCCCACAACGTGACAGCCCATACAATCAACAAGAACGCGCTCAAATAAATCAACTTCTCTGGCCCAACGGACAGAGAAAACAAGAGGACAAGATGCATTGCAATACCCGAAACGGATTCATAACTTAACCCAAAAAGAAATGGAAAACAAAAGAGAAATTTTACGACGTGAACGAGAGATGCCAAGTCTGACTATCTTTTTCATTTTTCCTGGGAGCTCTTGCAACTATTTTCGGCTCGGCAGCCTCCTCCCCCACACACGCCTCACCCAACCAATAGGTTGGAACATTCACTCGAAGAAAATCTTCCGCCGTTCATCTTGGAAATTGCTACGATGGACGTAATTATGGAAACGAACAAAAAAAATGTATCAATCTTCAAATTATTTTGTGGGCAGGGAAATGATGCGGAAAATAAAAGGATGTGTCAAGTTGGCAAAGCTCCACACAGTCATAAAGTAAACACTAATCTACCCCAACACAAAACTTGTTAAGGATTCCCACCAAGCCTTTGGGCCGTTTGAAGTTGTGATATCAAACGCCAAGCACTTTTGCCAAGCCGAGTAATAGTTCGAAGGTTAAATGAAATATCTGAAAATTGCTATAAAAATTGTTAACGTTTGAAGTTTTGGTCGAAGGGATTAGCTTGGCGAAAGAGCTTGGCGACTTCAGACGGCCGAAAACCTTGGCGGGAATCCTTAACAAGGTTTGTTTTGGGGTAAATATCATATCTTTTTGGACCAAATTGACGAAATCTTTTTGTTTTTCTTAGGAATTATGAGATGGAAACACCAATCTAGTTTTCTGGTTCATTACTTTTTTTTTGGTTGGGTTTCGTTACATTTTGAGGACAGTAACTAATCATGTTTTTTTTTCACATGATTAGTACCTCTCATTAGTACTGCAGCATCGCTTTGCAAACACACGGATTTATTTAATGTTCAGTTTACTGTCGTTTGCTGATTAGCATTATTTGCTGATTAATAAGTAATATTAATTTTTAATTTTCAGTTCACAGTTTCCGACCTTTTTCGGGTAAATTACAAATACAGACACTGGCTGAAGATGAGCAATATCAATTCAGTAAAACCTGTGCAAAATTCTAAACATACTTGCAAAGATAAAAGTAACGAAGCAGCACTAGCTGCCGCAGCTTCAAATCAAACACCAACGCCACAATGGAATGACGTCAGCAAAAAATAATATATTATTTTTTTACAAAACATTAACTCGGTGCTAATATTGATTTAATAATCTTTTCCACCTCAGCATTATTGGAAAATTTTTAATGGTATTCATGGCTCTAAAACTTTTTACAGAAATGATGTAAGCTTCTAATTGTAACCTTTACTTTCTCGTGATGCTTTTTGGGGCCTCAGTTGTGCTAACATCCACAATGTGATTAGTACTACCCAAAGTATGCAGTGGTCACACCAAGGGTGCTAATCACATTGTGGATGTTAGTACAACTGAAGTTCTATATGAAAAGCATCATAAGAAAATAAGATAAGCAGCATTTCTGTAAATAGGGTTAGAGCCATGAATATCATTAAGAATTTTCCAGTAATGCAGAAGTGGGAAAGTTTATTAAATGAATTAGCAATTAGACGGTTACAATTATAAGCTTAACACCATTTCCGTAATTAAGGTTAGAGCCACGAATGTCATTAAGAATTTTCAATAATGCGGAGGTGGGAAAGATGATTAAATCTTTTAGCAGTTAATGTTTTATACAGAAAAGAATTCTAAATTTTTTTTTGATGACGTCACTCCAATAGGGCGCCTGTGTTTTATCCGTGTTTATTATAACAAGTGAAAATTCAATCATATAACCTCCCCTTTTTTACGGCACACTTGACGTTTTTGTTTGTAATTGTTATTAAAAAATAGCTGCCCCTTGCTGCACAGGGATTAGTCTATGGAATAGTCACCAAAAAGGGCACTTCCGGCTACATGCACCAAAGTTTGCATGAAAGTTATTTATGTATTGAATATTGAAAATCTGCCGGGAGACACTCCCACAATCCCCCAGAACACCGTGTTATGACGTCATCAAAATGGCCGCAATGATGCGCTACACTAATACCTTATAACGGTGATATCTCCGAAACCAGGCATCCGATTTTAAATTTCAAAAAAAGGTTGGAAAGCGAATTTAATGCCCTTTCGTAAATGTCTTATACGTTTTCATTGTAAGTGTGACGGTTTTTATTTTATCTGCGTAGGAACAAAAAAAGGGGGAAAATCTTACATGAAATGCGTATGCGTATGCGTATGTTTTTGTATGCTATCACAGAAACAACTGCTCGTTTAAGTGTCCAAAAACTATTTTAAAGCTCATTTAATGGTCTTTAGGAAAGGGCTAGGGCACTTTTTAATTATGTGCAGTGGACTTCATTTTATTTGCATAAGAATGCATACCAAGACAGCGGGTCAAGTAAAAGAAAAGTGTGTACCACTAAAAAATGAAGTTTTAAATTCAGAAAAATCGTGTAATTTATACAATGATACCTTACAAACAACCCAAAGGTGGGTGGGATACATATATATTCTGTTGTAAATGGGTATAAACTTTCAGTAGCTGCAGTTTTCATTTGCTGTAGAGCACTGTCCCTCACACGTACAAAGTAAGGTGCAACTTAGTGCTATTTTCATACATCCACACCTTGTACATCTCTTTGCATTTACGTGCGACTAGTTGTTGAAGTGTTACCATTGGGACATCTGGCTTTGAAATCCAAACAGGTACATAGAGTTCCCCCTTTTTCTTCCATCCCCAGTGGCATGGATCTTGAGTGTCTACTGTGTGTTTGCGCAGTTTCTCCACATAAAGCATTGTAGCATAGATCTGTTGAGGTGATAGAATAGGGCGCCAGAAATAGGTGGTACCTTTCTATTGGCCTGTTAAGCTTCGTGGAAAGAAGTCTTCTTTCTTCATTTGCATTTTCTCCAGGACTTGCAGCATGGTACATCAAGACTACAAACCATTGAACTGTTTTAAAAAAAAGATACTCTCGTTTGAGACGTTTTGTGATATGGTCGAACACTCCTCAAAAGCTCCATCAACCTTTTAAAGAACAGCCATGTTTACCATGATCTAATCTTGCCAATACCTTCAAAACTTGGCAAAGTGTTTGCTCCTGTGAAGGAATGAAAGAATGGAAGTAGAGCTGTGACTCCTGCTGGAAGTCTCTCGGTCATTATATTGATAGGCAAATCCTGGAGATGATTCTCTGTTCCATATTCAACCCACAGTTCTTCACAAGCATATAACACAATAAGTAGGGTCTACATCAGAATCTACAGTTTTTACTGTGATGTTAGAATGTCCATTACTACTGTGCATGACATGCATGAAGTAGTAGACGAGCATCGGCTTCTTCGCGGAAAGTAGGGGCAAGTGAAGAGATTAAAGCTTAGCCATTATCCCTGTAGGTAGACAAAACTAGTTTCCCATTGAGGATTTTCATTGTCACTACATTTTTGGCCATCCGAAAAGTTCGTGTAATAAGAACTTGTTGAAAATCTTAGACATCAAAACACTAGGTTCCTCTTGACTGTTTAGTATCGGTCTTCAAACTAACTACTAAGTATTGATCAAAACACTACAGCTGCCCTATCCACAGTCCTTAGACTCATTTGACTGTAAGGCTGAACAACACATCACAGTACTGTTGGAATGTTCTGCTTGTTTGCGATGCCAACAAAGGAATAATTGCGGCTCTGTCAATGATAAGGGTTAGATATTTCAGGCTCAAGAAATGCCTCCTCAGCCAAGCTGCACAATTGCATTATGCAAATAACTATATCGGACTTCCTCAATTTTCCAAGTTCTGAAATGGAAGAAGCGAAAAATTCCTTAACATCTCCTTGTCTGGCTTGACTAGTAACATAGGGTATGCAGAAGAGGTTGCTGTTCTTCCGTAAATCAACAATTTTTTTTTTTATTTATCTTTTTGATTTTACATAGATTCTCCTTTGGCTCATGAGAGGAAAATTGCTGCGTTTAATGACGTCATGAATGGAAGACTTCCGTAACATCAAAAGATCCTTTACATAGGTTTCAAAGTGGTCTTTTCCTTTTTCATACGCTTCCATGACAGATGTCTAAGCATCTTCTGACATAATAATGCGACTGCTGTTTATTGTAGTTAGCTCCTCATCAAGAAAAGGATTACCATGTTCCTCAAATACTTTGACAAGACATAGTTACATCTTTTTGGAACCTTTTCATAAAACCTTTTGTGTCTTCATGGCGTTTGTCTGAATAGGTATCATCATTTAGGTTTTCAACTTCCTCATACTCTGTAACCATCAGCGATATTCCCGGGCCTCCTATCATCCAGTTACAAAGTCCCTTTTCGTGACTCAGTAGTCAGTATACTCATCTTCACCAGTTTGTTTGTTCGTGAATTTAATCACAACCCATTCTATAAGCTTCTTGTTTTGCAGCCAGAGAAGTTTCCCTTTTCAAATTTACGATAAACATCTGCGAAGTTCTGGAAGTTGCTTTAAGTTGTGCAAGTAAACAGGGAGCCAGCGTCCATAGTTTACATGGTCGAGAGAAACATCCAAGGACAAATATTTTCTATATATGTAACAAATACAATGCAATTACCTTGACGCATGCTACGCATGATCAATTTGAGTTCCTTCCGAATAGATCCGCGACCCACCAGCTGTCGGCGGTTTTGGATAGATGGACCTTCGCATTGGATATTGGGGCCCCCCTGGATGTCATTTATTTCGATTTTAAAAAGGCTTTTGAGTCGGTTGTTCATAGAAAACTTCTTCTTAAAATTAGTAGTTGTGGTATTGAAGGTAACCTAAAAAACTGGCTTGCAGCTTTCCTTGCAGAGCGCACACAGAGAGTAATGGTTGAGGATGTGTGCTCACAATGGAAACCTGTTCCCTGTGGTGTACCGCAGGGTTCAGTTCTCGGACCCATCCTTTTTGTAATCTACATAAATGATCTTAGGATAGGAGATGCTTCTACCTTCGGATGGAAGTTCGCAGATGACCTGAAGATCGGAGCCGAAAATTTATCTTCTGTCCCGTCACCAGAATTGGATGCCCAGATTTACGGCGTTGTTGCATGGTCCAATCTCGAATCAAAAATGTTCCTCATTTCATGTGGGAACTGCAAATAAGTGCCCCCAGTACTTCCTTGATCAGGAGACCCTACCCAAAACTGAAGAGGTTAGGGACCTAGGAATTTGGTTCACTAAGAACTTAAAACCGTCCCTACACTGCCAGAAAGTTGCCACTGCGGCATTCCGCCGCTCCATGATTGTAAATAGATGTTTTTTATCTGGGTGTGTTGCCACCAGGATTTGGGCTTTCAAGGTGTTTGTGCGTCCTATCTTGGAATATGCTACACATGTATGGTCCCCCTACCTGACCAAAGATATTGACCTCTTGGAGAAAGTCCAGCGCCGTTATACAAAATATCTCCCTGGATTCCAGGAAATTGTTTACCGTGAAAGACTTGTAAGATTGGGTCTGGAGTTGCTTGAACTGCGAACGTATAAAAGCCGACCTCGTACTTACATACAAAATACTTCACAATTTAATCGGCATTGACCTTCCGTTTTTCGATCCTGCACAACGCCTTATTTGTACACGCGGTCACGAGTTGGCCATACCTACATCAAAACTTGACTGTCGCTGGCATTTCTTCTCGATTCGAGTGGTTCCTATTTGGAACACACTCAGTGTAAAAACTGTGTCTGCACTGTCAGTTTCGACCTATCGTTGGTTGCTTGACGAGGAACCGCTTCACGTTTTTCTGAAACGTCCTTTACTCCCGGACACCTGATAGTTTTTTTTCCCTCACCAGCAACCCCCCCCCCCCTCTTCCCTTTGAGAACTGTGTTGTGTCTTTTTAAGATATATCACTTAAAAAAAATTTTAATGGCATGTAGGCCGCTTGCGGTTGTCCCACCACCCTGTTTTTTCAGGTTGGCTTTTATTGTATATATTTTTTTTTAATTATTATATATTTTTTTAAGTGTTGACAAATCCCACTATGTGGGTGCTTTAGTTTTTAGTATTTAGTATTCACCGTAGCATAAAATTTTTTACCATTGTTTATACTTTTTATTTATACAGCATCATTTTGGGCCTTTTAACATTTTCCTCACCCATCCCTTGTCCCGCACGTTTGGCGATGCCATCGGGGGTCTTTGAGTCCCTGGCAGATCTAACCTTGGTGGTAAGGCATTCGTGTCCCCAAACCTCTTACCATCATCCATTCCTTGGCCGTATATTGTACACTGTATTTCCTTTTAATTGCGGTTGGCTGTCAGTGACTCCCCAGTCCTTGCCAGACCCGTTGCTATCGCAACAAATATTATTATTATTATAAACGAACTCCCTAAGTAATAAGTTCTGGGCAATGGTTCTCGTTCAGTATTTAAACTGAGGTGATTCTACTTTTCGTCTTTTACTTCACTCTGAAATACGTTCATCTTGGTCATCACATTCCAGGAGAATTTGAAGAGCTGCTACAGTGACTTCATGAGCATACCGACTTTTCTTAACATATGACGATTTAAGAATACCTTCTGCCATACGTGATGTTGTAATTCCATCTTCTACTACATTATCAGTCCACCCACTTCCTTCCAGCCATGTCCCAATGGTAGACTCTACTGCCATCTCAATATGAAGACCTCCTAGCATGATAAACGCTAGGAGGTCTTCTCCATAATAACCTGGCAGCATCAATTGTAGCGACTTCAACAAGCATTTAAACAGGTTGATTAGATGTTATAACTGGACAAACCGGTCAGGATTGATCGTGTGTATGGTTGTGGTTACAATATTCATTGCGTGCCTGACCACCACTGAAGGCGAGTTTACATCCTGTTTTAGTACTGGAAGCAAAATAGATTTATACTTTACCTTCTCTCTTTCCTTGTTTTGGCATATTTTCGGTAATTTTATGCTCCCCATCGTCATATTCACCAAAGGCTCTTTGTTCCTTAACCCATTCTTGTAATTCTGGTGATACTTCACCGTAGCGTGTTGGTTCAATGAAATAATTCATTATTTACGCTGGAACTTCACTTTTTGGTTTTGTGTTGGAGGAAAAAGCTGTAGGCTTCAAGTAAATGAAAGTAGCACTGCCATCTGTGACCGCCAAATTTAGATGAGTTGTTGCAGTAATAGTCTCGTGATTGAATGGGCATCTCAACAGATGTATTAGCTGAACTGTTATATGGTCCACGTTGGCAATAGCAGCACATGTAAAAACCTTGTGTACGACATCGGTGGAGAGACTAGCTGGTGGAATTTCTCACACGCAGCACTCGTAACTGAGTGTATTACATGTTGCATTCTCTTGTGTGAAACACTTAACCCAGGGTGGAAGAGCTTGTCTATCATGTCTGGACCACCATTACAATTATGCAGCATAAGACCAAGGTACATTGGTAACTTGAAGTGGGTTGAAGTGGGTGTTGAAGTGGGTGACGTGTTGGATTTATGGCCTAATTTCTTTCTCTTTTTACGATGTTAATGTTACTATTTGAGCAATGCTTACAGCTGCACATGGAATATGATTCTGGTCGTCAGCCGTTTCTTCCTCATTAGTCAGTTGATTTCCTGTCGTATGACACTCTAAAAGCATTTAAAAGAGCAACTGGAATTTCTGAGAAACACTGGTTTTACCAGTGCATGCTCCATCGAAAGATCCTTCAAATTTAGGATAGCCTACAAACATACCGTCTCGTAGAATATTAGCTGCACTGGCTGAACACATACCATCACTCACCGAGTTATTACTGTGTTTTGAAAACTTAAATTTGAGCAGCTGTTACCGTGATAGCAATACAATAACCCGGACACACACATTTCGTCAAAGATTTTTCTGCTTTTTTTGTGTTCCTACGCAGATAAAATAAAAACCGTCACACTTACAATGGAAACGTATAAGACATTTACGAAAGGGAATTAAATTCGCGTTCCAACCTTTAAAAAAAAATTTAAATCGGATGCCTGGTTCCCGAGATATCACCGTTTTAAGGTATTGGTGTAGCGCAGCATGCCGGCCATTTTGATGACGTCATAACACAGTGTTCTGGGGGATTGTGGGAGTGTCTCCCGGCAGATTTCCAACATTCAATACATAAATAACTTCCATGCAAATTTTGGTACTGGTAGCCGGAAGTGCCCTTTTTTGCCGATTTATGTTGCTGATTCCATACAATAGATACAACTTTTCGCTCATCGGACGAGCCAACCACTCTGACCACTGGTGATAAGCTTGCTAACGCTTTTGTGGTCCTTGGAGATCCTGCACGAGGTTCGCGGAGCATGTAGGGAATTATTTTCCCTTACGTTTGGTGGCATGCTTTAAAAATCGTCCGTTGATGTGAAAGAACTGTCGAATTACACGGGTACCCCATTTGAGGG
>JAHWFP010197413.1:66079-81307 GCA_023313725.1 Lithobius niger
TCACACAGCGGACCCTCAAAATATTTGACACCAATTTCCGAACACCCCGTATATATATGACATACGACATATATATATATACTGTTTTTGCTTTAACTGACTGGATGCACGGAAAAAGCAGATCTACACGATTTCAAAAGTTGTCAAACATTCGCGTTTCAGAAGCAAGGAGGTGCATGGATTGAGCGAGCAAAGCGAGTGATTTCCACGTAAACTATAACTTTTCAATGCTTTTCTCGCTTTGCGCTCTGAGGGCGCGTTTACGCAGCGACTCGGTTTTGCATTCTCGCAGCTAGAAGCTAGAAATCATCTGAAATTCCAACATGGCGGCGGTTTTAGCCATGTCGACTCGCAAGGAAAACACTGAATAATGCGAGTTCGGAAGTGACTGGGAATATTTCGTCAAGAGGAATTCTTTATCTTATTGTCACGGATTATAAGACTAAAAGCATTTACTCAAACGCGGTCGGATTTAGCTAATCCAGATACCGTTGTTACCATGGCAACGACAACTTTTCCACTGAGATTAAATTCTAGCTGCGAGAATGCAAAGGCGAGTCGTTTCGTCGACCCGGCCTAAATCTTTCACTTAGCGTTACTCGCACCTTCGTGGTGGCCTTCCATCCGGAGGAATAGACGTACAAACATGCAAAGAAGCAAATTGTATATTTTGAATGATGTATATGAAGTGCAGACGTGGTGAGGAATGTGATACACGAACTGTGAGCAACACTTGCAATAACTAGCACGTCGATTTTGTGATGGTCTGGAGATCAAAGAAGTTACAAGAAGCATGGATCGAAACCAATGGAGTGAAGCGAAGCGAATTAACGATATTGCTAATATTTAGTTATAAAGATGTTTTATTATTAAGTAATATAGGACCTTTATTGACGCCGGGAAGCAAACAACTTTTGGATTACGTACACAATACGAATATTCCGCAATCACTATAATGGCGTTAAACCTTAGGCAAATCGTAATGAAGCAAATTCTGATTGTCTAACTGTGGGGGTGGAGAGGGAACTCGATTTGAAACAAAACGTTCCATAATCGCTCTAGTTACTGGTCAACATGCCATCCGTCAAAATGCCACACAAAAAAAAGTTCTCCCACAAAATGCCACCATTTTCGCGCTTCTTTTTTATTTTTAAATTATCTGCAATTTGTACTTGTAAAATAAATTAAACAAAAAAGTGAATTTCAGTTCAAACATCGCATTCTAATAGCCAATGAAGATGTACCGATTTATACGTAGTAATTTCAGCGGGCCATGCCAAACCAAACGGGGCTGGCTATAGTTCGGGCACGTCTCCAAACGTTTTCAGAGCTGTTCGATGCAGCACGGCTCGGAACGGCACGGCGTGGTTAGCTTTATTTATTTACTACGTGCGGAATAATAGATAACGTCCAGATGACAACACTAATCATGAGTTGATAATATTCATCGGGGAACTCCGTACAGGTGGTGATGTTGCATGAATAGGAGGGGCCCTTCGAGGGACCCTGGCAGGGCCGTACCACGGGTCAACTCCCTATCGACAAATCCCGTTTCGCCAAAACGAATTTGACAAAATTTTACGTACACGAAATTTAATACCCTATTTCTATGTAATGGAACTTTAAAATGCAAACATTTAGCAGAGACAAGCAGTGGTACAATAAGCCCATTTAATTTATTAGCGTTTTGAAAACTGGCAATACTGACGGAAACACGTGCGCTCTAAATATAGCTGTTTAGAATGCTTGGGCGTCACTATGTCAATGCCAAGGTTCTCTTTTAAGAATAGTTAGTCATACACTTAATGGTTAACCTTTTCTAAACGGGAATTCCCGTTTTGCAGAATCCCGTTTCTCAGAAGCAAAATATTCTTCTAAAATATAACATTGTTAGAAGTTAAACATTGCCTAATTGTTAGTAATTTTTCATTAGTTGTGGTTTCTGATGTTATGTGTTTAGCCGCAGCGAGCGTGGCAGCGTGACTGAGGCACGTAATTCGAAACAAATTATTTTGCAAAATGGGATTATGCAAAACGGGTGTTTACCCATAAATGTCTGACCATTATCATGGTACAAATGTTCGTGTTTAAATGTTTTAGTTGTTTCGTGTGCCTAAAATTTCATGAACGGTACTTGGGAAACGGGATTTGGCGAAACGAGACTGGCCCCTGAGGCAAAATCTGTTAATCTGCTTTCTTTTTGGCTAAACGGGATTTGGTGAAACGGGACGTAACCGTACCCCGTGGTACTGCTAAGTTAACATGGATGAAAACACGGATTCAAAAGAAATAGCTAGGGGGTGCGACGTTTGTTGCATCATTTTCAGGGGGGAAGGGGAGGGGGATTGTTGCAAAAGTAGTGACAAAGTGTGACTGAGGAGGAAGCCAAAACACGGAAAAATTTTACGTAGCGTCATTTACGCATGACCTCCATCCCTTTTTATTAAAAAAAAAAAAGAAAAAGACGGTGGTGCCAGTCAGTACGATATAAAATCACTTCTGGACTACCCCATAACGAGAACCGCAAATCACGAGTGACCATTACTCATCCCACGCTAGCCACTCATGGTGTTAGTTAATATAAAAGCCGTGCTCGCTGCCATCAAAGAAAAACCGTGTCAGCTGCTACGGCAATTGACCATCCTTGTTGTCGATATGCGGTTACCCAATTCAGCAAGTTTGTCAGTTACTCAATCAAACCAATGGCAGAACGGAAGTTTAACCAACGGGGGAATAAAAAAAGGGGGGGGGGGGAATGTTACCGGATGTGTTTCCTTTCCGTTGAAAAAAAAAATTCTTGTCGCCCCCTGACGTTCCTGCTTTAGAGTTGTTTGAACCTAATTGCTGTAAACCTTATACCCTCTACCGCTTCTCCTGTTCCAAAATTGGAAATAAAGTCGTATTTGGAGATGGGTGGGTGAGCCCCGTCAAAGAGTGGGGGTGGGGGGTGGGGAGGCGGAAGGAGGGGAGGCCAACAAGCGAACGAGTTGCGCCATTATTAGGTAGGTCGAAACAGTCATGCTCTAATAGGTTCGCCGCTCCTTCTCTAGGAACCTTCTACCTTGGCTTCAGCACCTATCTCCTCACAACTTACCCTGTAACCCCCCCCCCCTCAACTCACCCAGGCGCATCCCAACTTCCCTCACAACGATAGCGTGAAGCTCGTGCTATAGCTCGCGCCTCCATCCACTTGAAGTTGGGAGAATCTGCGGCAAGCGGTGAAAACTGCTCGCTCTAAAACCCGAGACAGATTCCGCTTGTGCTGCCGAAGAGGAGAAGGAGGTGGGAAAAGTTGAAAGAACTAAACGAAAGAGAGAAGAAAGAAAAAAAAAAGAAAAGGAACAGAATCCCAAAAGCGGCTAGGTTAATGTTCAGTCAACGAATGAGACAATAGATTTTGTTGCCATCCTATTCTGCTTGACAATCAAAAGCCTCTTGGTTGCAACAACAAACACGCTCTCCTTCTTGCATACACAGCTTCGCTGGCTATGGCGCCGCCCTACAGGACGAGGCGGCCCTTCTAGGCTCTCACTGTTTAGCGAAACTTAAAACAAGAAAACGTTGCAGCAATAGAGCGGCGGCAATGATGTCATATGGTAACGAGGCTAGAATCTGACATACCCTGATGTAGCATGTAAGCGGGAATCCCTGGGTTCGAGTCCCAGTCGGGGCAGTTGTCTTTTCTTTCTTTCTCAGATTAAAGGGATCCATTTCTCTCGATCCACCACATCAAGCACGGCGCAAAAGGTCTATTTCCTTACCGTTAGTCAGTACCTTGGTTAAAATCCGTTTTAAAATGTGATGCGTCTGGGAGATTTTCTGTTGAATAATTGTTAACTTTATTTACTGCATCCCGCAGTATATGATGCTTTGCGCGCTTACAATAATCATGACGTCCCATCTCTGTGCGTGCATGTACTAAATTTCTAATAATTACCATGAGATCAAAAATCTAAAAGACTAATGCGGTAAAAATTAAAATTAATTATTCCAATAGATCGCCGAAGCAAAATTATAAGACACTAGCCTAGAAAATTATAAATTGTGATGTTAAAATACGAGAATCATTCCGGTTTGTGACGACACAATCTTTAACTAGATGCTGTTCCGTGTACTATTCCCAAAGCCAACCGAGACAGCAGCTACGTTCCTCGCTGCGAGGAACGCAGCTACCACCCCACCCGGCTTGAATCTGGTAAATGCGCGGATAGCGATCTCCGCGTGGCTGTTATAAGACAGGCCGGGTATCCCTTGAAGTGATTTCTTGTATTAATAATAAGAAAAACGTATTCACACATATAAGCAGGAAGAGAAGAAACAGGGACGTGTCTGCTCATGTTCGCCCCAAGTTAAAATTGAACAAAGAAAATACTAAACTAACTAAAATTTTGAAAATACAAAATCCTAAAAAATCTCAATAAGAAAATTCCTAAAATAATTAAAATCTTAGGAATATAAAATCATGAATTATTAAAAAAATCATCCTAAAGTCTTAAAAGTCGCAAGAAAATTATCCTAAAAACTTCAATATCGTAAAATATAATCCTAAAATTTCGAATTAAAAGGAAATGTGAAAGACCCGATGATCGCACTCTAGACATAAACGAGTGTAGGGAAACTTCAGTGACGCCATCACGAGGAAAAGCATTCCATACATTTACTATTCTAGTACTAAAGAAAATCTTATGGCAGCCGAGTTTTGACTTTAGCGCAACGATTTTAAAATTATGGCCTCTGGTAGTACTAGCATGCCACGATGTGAAAAAAGTATTGCGTTCCAAATAGTGTGACCGTGCAAAATGGAAAAAGCCAGTTAAAGACCAGCTCATAATCATTGCTAACGTGCGAAATGTTTACTTCATAAAGTTTAAGTAAGAGATATCCGTGAGCCCTTGCGAGCGAGAAACGGCTAGTCCACTATCGAGGGGGTGGAGGGAAACACGAGTGGGCGAAGCCCACGAGTTTTTCCCTCCAGCCCCGAGATAGTGGACTAGCCGTTTCGAACTCAACAGCAATTATAACCGTTAAATCAACTAGGACTCACGGATATGTATTTTAATGCTAAGATGTGACGTCGAAGTAATTTATCGTGTTATTAGAGTTTTTTAAAGACTTATTTCAAGAATTTAAGATTTTTTTACATGAGATTTATGTAAATTCCTGAACGGAAGTTCCGGTTTAGAAACGGAGTTGGAAGCTTCCTGTGTATGAAGGTCGACCGAAGGGGAGAAACGCTGCGTAATACCGATGTTTGTGTTTAAGGTAAAACTGTATTTTTTTTCTACTTTAATAGTTTAAATAAGATGAGTATATAAAATGCGCTATAAGCTTGAGTCTCGTAGGTTTTTAGGTGTATTTCAAAGTGTCAGTAGCCTAGTTTTCGTACTGTCGGAACGAAAGAGGGTTGGGCCATTCCTCCGTGGGTGGGGGGTCTAGCATAGTACGCGAGTTTTTTTGTTTTTTTTTCGTGTTAGGCTAGAAAGAAATGTGTCGCAGGTTGTAAATGTGCCTGTTTATGCTGGTTGCATTTGTGTTGTGTATGGTAATTTTAAAAAGTTGGGTCATCAGTCACATGGTGGAGCAGGGGTTGTGTAGACCCCCGTAAAAAGTGTTAGATTATCAAAAAAGTGTGGGTTATCAAAAAAGTGTGGGTTATCAAAATTAACCCACTGTGACGTGTGTGGGTTTTCAGATTAACCGTATATAACGACTACACTTTTAGCATGGGGATGTATTAGCGTGACGTCACCACCGTGCATTAAATTGTTTTAATAAGTTTGTACCATTTTTAGATGCAAAATAAAAGGTGATAGATGAATGTGAGTTTTGCCGAAGCTTTGGGAATCTAAAATTTTTGTATTTGCATGGTATTCTTGACTGATTTTGTGTGTACAATGGCTTACAATTCTTTAATAAGTGAATAAGTACCTCGATCGTCCCCAACACCATCTAGAAGTAAGTTTCGGCATTTCCTCACTGCCAAATTAGCGAAAGTTGGATCTGAAGTGTTGCCTTTACAATTTGATTAAGATCTTCCTTAAAGATAATTTTGTCTTGAATATTATTCGTATCTGATTTGCGTGCAATTTGATACAGCCTAAGGGCACGTTTATGCAACCACTTGCTTTTGCATTCTCGCAGCTAGAAGCTAGAAATCACCTCAAATTCCAACATGGCGGTGGTTTTATGACTGCGGCCTCGCAAAAAAAACCGCAAATAACGTGAGTTCAGAAGCGTTTGGGAAAATTGTTTCGTCATGAGGAATTCTTTGTATTATTGGCACGGATTATAAGACTGCAAGTATTTACTCAAACGATGTCGGATTTAGCTAATCGATTTAGCGTTGTTACCATGGCAATGTCACCTTTGCCACCGCGATAGAGTTCTAGCTGCGAGAATGCAAAGGCGAGTCACTGCATAAACACGCCCTAACAGTGCACAGGTTACAAGCTGGCAATCGTTTTCAGGGCACGATCTTGGATGTTTACTAAATTATCTAAACTGCGTGTAAACACATCGTTCAATGTACAAATATTCGACTAAATTTAATTCGAATCGGTCCACATATCCCATAGTAGGACTAAAATAGACCAAAGTTACTTTTGTCCCCCTGTTTTGGACCCACCTCCCCACCCCCTCATTCCAACAAGTGCCCTCGTTAAAAAAACCACATACATACACGTCATCCCTCCTAGTCCAAAGAACATACCTACCGAATTTCATTCGAATTGGCCCAAGTGTTTGCCTGTAATTGCACGAAAAACAAGCAGACAGTGGAGAAACGGAAGAAACACGTGAAATCTGCGAGGTAAAACAGGACGTCGTTCACTTGGCTTAACCTTAGGCCTTTTTAGTACACCTAAGGGTATTTGTCTGGTTTTGAGTTGCGCTAAGTACATGAGCGAGGCCCTAAGCTGTACGGAGGCGGCAGTCAGACCGACCACGACAAAATAGAAGATGCTACACCATCAACAACGTAAATACACTGACGAAGAGAGAGCGACCCTTCAGTTTGTCACACTGTTTGCTACAGCGCTGCTGCCCTCGTGCTTACGAAGCGAGTATCAGGCTGCCCGGTGGGTCGGGATGCGATGCAGTGAAGCGTATCTCTTGTGTTTGTCGACGGGCGTTGAGAGTAAACAGTTAGATAGCTGATGCATGTCCCGTCCCCCTGATGTGGAAAAAAAAGGGAAATGGAAAATTGCGGCAACCGTGAAGGAACAAAAGCTAAGAAACACCAAAACGGTGTTGAATTATATCAGGGTAGTAGAAAAGCTGGAGAAAATGAGCTAGGAATGTAGAACAGTAACGTATTCATACTCAGAGGCTCGCCGATTTTTTCATGACATAGGTAAGGCAGATGGTGGGAATGCGGGGAGATCACCATTAGCCAACTAAGTGTTCATATTTTGAAGTGGGTGAATTCCTAACAAGTTAGGGTAGAGAGGGGTTTTTTCCGCCTGAAAAAGTTTTCATCACCATTCGCAGCATCAAATTTAATGTTAGATAGGGTTAGAAAAGATGGGAGTTAGAAAGGTTAACTATATAAACATGTTGCGGTGAGAATAGATTGTGACGGCAGAGGGATACATATGGCCCTATAGGCCTCCATCACTATTTGGCAGTCCCTAAAACCAAACCAGGTAGCCTACATTGCACTTGCGTTGTATAAGATTACACGGCATACACACTCATGATGAAGCTTCAAATCCTCTTTTCATGTTTCTCCGTGTGTGTGTCAGCCTGGTGCAATAATATGACACACGACGGAGCTTCACCCATAAAAAAAGCAATCAGCTAAGTTAAGGGTCTTTATTGACAAGTGGTTCCAAAGAACGGTTGTGCTAACAATCTTGGGATAATAACGCCTACGCGTGTGTGCCGTGGCTAAGATACGGCCCTACCCGTCCGCCTAAGAGTGTATACTCAAACTCCGGTAGCTTCCTAGACTATCGCGGAAGTTAAAGTAGGCTAGCCCGAACCCAGCTATACTTCCATACTTCACAAATATAACTGGACTCACCTGCGTTATTGACTAGGTCGGTACAAGATAGTCCGGCAAGTATTATGCAGTATGATGTCGGACTGTCGCAAATCTTGTTTACTTGCAAGTTTGCTGGGGCCAATGGCCAATCTTAGTCTTGTGTGTCTAATCTTACATAGGTAGACACTATCTATGCCTTGTAATTATATTTCCGGTTCCTGCCTCTAGAACATTCTAGAACTTTCCATTACCCATTATACCCTGGCTATTTCGCGGTTGTCAGGGGTTACCAAAAGGTATTTAAGCAAGGGGGTCAGCATGGTAAAATCAGAAAGCCTTCGGGCCAGCCAACTGGCTGGTCCTCCCTCGACCCCTGCTAGGTCTCCTAGCTAGGGGTATTTCTGGCTTTTAGGCCTTTGGTAGGCCCAATTGTGGTTAGGCTTTCCCCCCAACCTAAACAAGCCTTTTTACCCTAACTTCACCCCAAAGTTCCCCAACCCTTTCCCCAGTAGTTTGTTCAGTCTAATTTTTGGTTTAGCTCTCCCACAGTTGGCTATTTTTTCGTCATGGTGCCGAAACCCGGGATATAAGTCCGGGATAATAGCTGGGTTTTTTCTTCTCGGGAGTAAGGCTGGTCGGGAATTAGGGTTAGGGTTCCCTTTAAGGTTTTTTTGTTAGGGCCAAGTTAGGGTTCTCTTGTTTCGGTTTTTGTTAGGCCCGTTTTAGGTGTTTTGGGAGCTTAAGGTGAAACGTGGGTAAGCCGTGCAATGGCTAAGCCCGGGCCTTAAGTTCCATTATTTAGTTAGGCCTATGCCACTAGTTAAGCCTAACATGCTCCGATATTTCTGAAATTTGGTAGGGGCATGCAGAAGGGTCTTGGGGATCCGTTTTTAGGGTGTTTGGCGTTAAGCCTATTTTTAGGCCTATTTTGAATTTTTGGTTTTTTGAACTTGGGAGGTAAAACAGAAACGTTTTTACTTCGGACTTGATTTTTTAATCAAGGCTTAGTTTGGCTGTAAAGGCTTATTTAGAATTTTGGGTATGTTTAGTGAAGGGGGAAACTTTGCTTTGGCGTTTGGGTTGCCTTACACTGTGAAGACGATGTGCACTGAGAGTACACATCAATGTGTACTTTTTCAGCCACCACACGAACTGTGTACTGAGAGTACACAATATGTGTACTGGTAGTACACAAGCTGTGACGAGAATGTGTACTGTTGCTGCACAGACTGTGTACTGCCAGTACACAACTCGTGTGGAGGCTGAGAAAGTACACATTCATGTGTACTGTCAGTACACAATCGTCTTCAGAGTGTACGGCAATATTTAAGTTGGGCTTATAAGAATAAGCATGTAATTTGTGTTGGATGCTCATAAAGAGTAATATTTTCTGCGACGGTTTTTTTCCCCAAAGGGTTTTTTTTCCCCCTATAAATCAACCTAATTTTCGGCCTTTACACTGTGAAAACGATGTGTACTGACAGTACACATCAATGTGTACTTTCTCAGCCTCCACACGAACTGTGTACTGAGAGTACACAATTTGTGCACTGGTAGTACACAAGCTGTGACGAAAATGTGTACTCTAGGTGCACAGACTGTGTACTGTCAGTACACAACTCGTGTGGAGGCTGAGAAAGTACACATTCATGTGTACTGTCAGTACACATCGTTTTCACAGTGTAGAACTAACTTAAGTATAGTGTGGAGAATGAGTTGTTTAGTAGTTGTTTCAGGTTTTTCTTAAACCTATGCTTATTGATGTCTAGTTCTTGGTTTGCCCGTTGTTGGTGGCAATGTTTGAGGTTTGGTTATGCCCATTCAGTGGCATACATTCGTTCGTGTTTCACCTATTATACAATAATAGTTGCGTTTCGGTTTCGTCTTTAGTGGCGACGTTTTAGTGGCGGAGCAAACTCTTTGCTATTTCATGTTCATCGGCTACAAACGTAGTTGTAGCCCAATTCCACAACGGTGGGATTGGGGTATCTAAAGTCGTCTACCACGACGCCGTTATCATAAAAGTCGTCTGACAGGACGCAAGTGCGTGACCCCTAGGATATAGTTCCAGGGTCACGGGTGGTTTTTTTTTTTTAAACCCAAGGTGAAGGTGTTGAGAGTTGGTCTTCTTTCATGTTCTTCAGTAAAAACAAGAAAGTGTTTTTTAGTACTTGATGTGGTAATGACATGTGCTTCGATGTATCTGTTAGTTTCAGCCTGTAGTTTACAGACATGTTGAAGTACAGTTGACATGGTTAGAGTGTTACAAATTAAATGTTTGTCAAGTTTAGACACAAGATTTGCGAGGAGTAATTTTCAGAGCTTCGTGTGGGTGTTGGAGTATGTCTTGTTTACTTGCAAGTTTGCTGGGGCCAATGGCCAATCTTAGTGTTGTGTGTCTAATCTTACATAGGTGGACATTATCTATGCCTTGTAATTATATTTCCGGTCCCTGCCTCTAGAATGTTCTTTCCATTACCCATAATACCCTGGCTATTTCGCGGTTGTCAGGGGTTACCAAAAGCAAGGGGGGTATTTAAGTATTTAAGCAAGGGGGTCAGCATGGTAAAATCAGAAAACCTTCGGGCCAGCCAACTGGCTGGTCCTCCCTCGACCCCTGCTAGGTCTCCTAGCTAGGGGTATTTCTGGCGTTTAGGCCTTTGGTAGGCCCAATTGTGGTTAGGCTTTTCCCCCAACCTAAACAAGCCTTTTTACCCTACCTTTACCCCCACCAAAGTTCCCCAACCCTTTCCCCAGTCTTTTGTTTAGTCTAATTTTTGGTTTAGCTCTCCCACAGTTGGCTATTTTTTCGTCACGGACTCCCAACACTCAACCAGAATCGGTATCTATATTGAGATCGATCTTTAATTGGTAATAGACACCCGTCAGTAACACTGGACGAATTACGCAAGGTATCTGCATCACTGTGCTACAATTGATCTTGTCTGACCGATCTTTCGATCTCTCTCAGTTTGCCTTTCCCTCAAAACAACCCACTATTGTATATGGATTGTCTTAATTTTGTATATATAGTGTTAAATATCAACTATGCAAAATATGAAGGACTTAAAAGCATTGTAATCTCGAGGGCATGTCCGGCCACAGGGGTTCGTCGAGGCTCGCTTGCCACATGGATACAGAGTATACAGGGTGTTTCATCTCAACGTTCCCAGCGGCAGCGGGAAAATATCGCCTAACGTATGTGACATACGTCATATATGGTTACATGATGTCATGTTAAGGATATCAGGGACAATTCATTGGTGCGACCTGAGATGACCTTGAATCCATTCTTCAAGGTCATCAAACTACTATCTCCGTACGTATAAACAGCGGATACATAGTTCGTATTGCAAACATGCAGAGATTGTGAAATGAAAGGCTGTAAAGAAAACGGAATGGAAATCGATCAAGACGTTTTAAGGGGATGAGATAAATTAAGCAGGCATTCTAATTCCTGGGAACTCACTGTGCATACACGATTCTCAAGGAATAAATCAAACCAATGGGATATTACTATAATAACAATTTGTTGCAAACAATAGCAAATGGTCTGAGAAGGGTAATAGTATTATGGATTACACTCAGCCAGTCAAGTAAAAATACAAAATCGCCCGCTGTGAGGCCAGAGTCAATACATAAACCAAGAAAATTCAAACAAAAAAGAACACACACAAAATTAAATAAAAAATAATAATTTTAAGTAAAAGCCCACCTTAAAACTTGTTCAGGTGCATGCACACTTCTCAGTCTGTTCTTAAAGCTAGAAAGGGTTGGGGACGAAACCACCTCTTTAGGGAGCCCATTCCAAACCTTAACCATACGATTGGAGAAAAAAAAAATTCGACAATCGCGCTTGAATGGTAAAACAACCAATTTAAAAGGATGTCCTCTCGTTCTCAAATCATGTCTAAGGGTAAAAAAATCTGCTTGACTCCACATTGTAAATCCGTGAAGCAGAGCGTAGGTTAAAACTAAGTCGCATCTAAGCCTACGCAACTTAAGCGAGTCAGCGTTTAGAATTTTTAAACGCTCACAATAAAGCCAGTCAAATATTTGGTAAAGGGTCGATGCACAGTCACCACTATCATTTTCATTGAAGAAAAGAGCTAACGATAATGTCACATGAATTCGCTGTTGCAAGTGCAAGGCGATATGTGTTTCGTAACCTCACGGTGATACGCAGTAAAATTCCCAGGGGTTGGAACGCCTGCTTATTTTTACCTTATCTCCTTAACATCTTGATCGATTTCCATTCTGTTTTCTTTATTGGCTTTCATTTCTCGATCTCTACATGTTTGCAATTCGAACTATGTATCCATTGTTAAAACGTACCAAGATAGTAGTTTGATGACCTTGAAGAATGGGGACTCAAGGTCATCTCAAGTTACACCAATGAATTGTCCCTAACACACTTAACATGACACCTAGAACCTAGAAGAGCACGGGACCCAGGAGCCGGGTACGTGTTCAACTACGTATAGCAAACAGGAGAAAGGGAAGGAAACCAAGAGGAGAGGGAGAGGACGGAGGGGAGATGGGAGGAAGAGGACTGGCGGAAAGAGGGAGTTTTACACAAACAAAAATAGACTGTTGCAGTGAACGATCAGGCAGCACCGAGCAAATACTGGGAAACAACATCGGGTCAAACAAACCCCCGGGCGAAGCCGGGTACGATGCTAATATACTAAATGAAAAGGGTGAACCCTGCCATAATTTATATCGTAGAACAATCCGTAACTGTATTGAGGATTATTAAATTCTACTCTTACTCCAACTAAACATTTTTATTTGTTACCTTGTCACACGATTGAAGTCATTATTTGTTCCACTGCGTTGTCCAGAGCGATCTGAAAAGCTTTTCAGTCATGCGATCCCAGTCTATCTTCCGCGTTAATTCCAGTAATTATGATAGTGCGTAAAATGTAACAGCTCAATACAGGTAGGGATTGTTCTACGATAAGACTTATGTCTAGTTCCAGGCATGGAATTACTGTATTACTTTCCAGGGCATTTCTAGGTTTTCAAAGACTCGCACGAACCCTCCATTACCTGTAGAGCTGTTGTAAGCCCACTAAGACGATTAGGTTTTATGCTTTTTCCAGCGAAGTCGTGTAGCCAAGTAGAATGCACCAATCATTAGCTGAAGTATCGTGTGCAAAAATAAAATTGGTAAATTTGAATACTGCAGTAAGGTTTCACGTGGACTAAACAGTACAGCAACACTGCAGTATCTGAAACCTTACAAGAAAGTTTTATTTGTGCTCCATTGCTGTTTTGGCTTCGAATCAGTTAAACCTTACCTTAAGCATCAAACGAGTTCGAATTTGTTTACTAATATACACTCTGTTTCCATGCGGCGCACGAGCGATGGCGAACGCCTGTGCGCCCGACAATGTAACATCTGAGTTTTCTGGCAACAATGATCTTTCCTCCCAGACCTCATTCTTTCAAGCAGTGCTAAGCGTATAAACTTTCTTTTTAGGACATTGCTACTAGAAATTTATCCACCCTTTTTCTCCCCAACTGTCCCAGTTTAAGCCATCATGCACCCAAATCATTCACCCTATTCATCCTCAAATGCATCTGCTAATTTATGTGCAGGGTTATGTCCACGGCAGGCGTGCTACTCCATCAAATTATCAATTATTAACATCTAACGTAGTAGCAAAGTAGTATTTCACGAATTACTTTATCATCTATCACTGAGCCAACCAGCCTACGATTCAGCACCTGGTGTTGTGAGTTTAATTCCGGACCTCAAACGGTGAAATTAGGCGACCCCAGCGAAGTTGCTCTGATGACGTCATTTGTGAAATCTACCAAGCCCAAGGTCTACATGACGTCATATTGTAACGACCCACAGTTACTTCAAAATTAATATTAATTGCTAGTTGATATCATACTATGTGAACAATTATTGTAACAATATGTAGCATACGAATTGCCTATAATTAATGTATGACATCAATTGTAATGGCTCGAGCTTGCTTGGCTTTCTGCCCGGTGCTCCCAACAATGAGGTATGAATCGAAATAGAATTCATCCGCCACGAGCTTCCCATCGACCCACATTCAAAGGCAATTTCGACTTTCTTAATTAGAATATTTCCCTTTTTGTCCCAATTCCCCAATTTAAATTCAACCCGTACCAAACCTGTTGCCAGTGTTTCACTGCAACCACGAAACTGCAAAATACCATTCCAACCAAATTATAGCCCGAAATTCACCATAATTCTAACTTACCCGAGTAAGCCTTTCTTTTTTGGCATTCCATTTACGGCCCTAAGCCACGGCAAGAGTGGCCCCCATAAATCAGGTGAGCCTGAGCTGATCATCGCTCAAATTAATAATTAAAAAATCACTAGAACTGAACCACGACTTTATGCCTTATTCCAACCGCTAGGTTTTAATTTGGAATTACCCCAACCTGTAGCATGAGCCCACGTTACGTTGTTTGCTAGTCCCTTAACTGTGGTGTCGGTGTAGAGGAGCCGTCGCACGTATCCACTAATCGCCACACCGGATAAAACCTAATATTCAAGATTACATTTTGTGATGGGGCAAAACTGCCAAAAATTTAATTTCTAATGCTGTGAAATTTTATAAAGCGCCAACCCCTTTACTGCTGTAGTCTGACCTTTCCAGAACCCTTGAAACACAGGATCCTACTTTGGTCTGCTTGTAGTAAAGTAATGTATGCTGCAACAACAGAAATGGACAACGAAAAAAAAAAATGAAGAATCCTTAGACCATTTACTTAGCTTTTCCCAACAAAGAACAAAAAGAATCGGAGGAAAAAATAAATAAAATAAAAAAAAAAGGACCACAAATATTCGCTGGAACTATTTCCGTGTCTTTTTCCCCTTGTTTTTTTCATTTAAGGATTGTCGTTTAGAAGCATCCAATTTTCCGCAGAAGGCCGCAATGAAACAACAAAAACTAGAAGAAAAACAAGAAAAACAGAAAAGAAAAAATAGGCTAGTACGAGTTGAGTTTGCTTTCGTGATAATTCACTTTTTCTTCATCTAGCAAAATAGCAGTCCTCACGAATCGTAAATATTAAATAATGAACAAGTTAATCCACCGTATATTTGATCATGTTAGAAACGTTAGTAGAAGAGTAAACAAAAGACACGAAAGTAGAAAACGGGTAAAAAAAAATGATTAAAAAAACCGGTGACTCGGTATGAGGGCGTTTTCGTTTTTGGGGGAGATAGTGATGAGCAGGTCCCGAGATACGGG
>JAHWFP010197413.1:89975-106780 GCA_023313725.1 Lithobius niger
AACAAACAATGCAACAATTTTAAGGATCAGCAATTCAGGTTCACAAGGAAGATGCAACCGCATATCGATCAACGCAAAATAATTTTTGAGTTGAGAATAAAAATGAAACGATCCCGGAAAAAAAAAATGTAGGACTGAGTACAAAAATGAAATAGGAGCGGCAGGGAAGGGGGAAGGAAGGTAGAGAATGAAAAAAGTAAGGAGGTGATGGGGAAGGAAAGACGGAGTTTACGGTTAGGAGAATCAATAATGTATATGTGCAGCTGCTACCACACTCCCCCCCCCCTCCAGCCCCACCTCGAACAAACAGCCCTTCCCCTCCCTAGATATAATCTCACGCTCCGCTCCTGTATATCAACATATAGCGGTAGTGGCCCAGTTACTTGCTTAACTCCGAAATATCTTGGTACTGAAATGGCCAGTTACGACTGCTAGTCTCAGAGTGCGATGATCACCACATGAAGCTAAGGACCAAAAAAGGAGTTCTGATCTGTCTCGGTAGGCTTAAAGTAGTATTGAAAAGTGAGCTGGTTTAGAGCTTTGCCAACTAGGTACGACCAAATGTGCCAGCCTGTGAGCACCACAACGCCATCTAATTAACTTCCGGTTGAAATTAGACGGATATTAATTTTCTGTTTTCGCGTCTTTTCGAGTGAAGAGAAAGATCACTTAAAGTTCAAAAGCCTCATTAATACGACAAAGGCGTCCTCTAACCTCACTTAAATTCACTACAAAACAACTGTAAATTTCAGATGGGGGCTTTACAAAATGATCCCGAAGAAACTTGAGCGCAGCTACGCTTTGGTAAACAAACTTGTATTTTATCTTTAATCTTGTTAATGGTCTGGATCTTTCCTCCCTTGTCTTTCTCAGACACAACCAATTAAAATTGTTTGCGTCACTGCCGTGCGAAAGTAAAGTAAAATAAAGTAAAGGAACTTGTAAAAAGCAAGGGAAGAAGGCAAGAATAATTGTTAAACTACGTTACGAACAAAAACGAACTGGCAAAAGAACTGAAAACTGCAGTAATAGGTGTAACGAAGCGGGAAGACTGTAAAAACGACTTTGTCCGTCCGTCTGTCACCTTTTTCAACAGTAGTCAAGTGAGGTTTAACATACACGGCAAATTAAAACACCGTTGCTTCCTCATAGCTAATAGGCTTTTTCGATGTAACCCAATGAAATCCAATGTCCAATGCCTGCCTCTAATGTAGCTTAAAGATTCATTGTTGCCACGGAAACGTTAAGTCTCGACACCGTGTTGCATTCTGGGCGTTATCTCATTCCCTGAGATAATTGGATGTATCCCGGTACGAATTCTAGGATTTTTGCCCCTCGGTTTGCTAGACTTCTTTCTCCCTAAAAAAAAAGTTAATACTGGAATGTTAAAAGAATTGAGCCGGTTCAACTAAAAGAGCATTATTTTGCTTCAGATGACGTAGGGGTAAAAAGAAAGTTACACATCCATGTCAGCTGACAGTTTCATCGCTTCGATACTGCTGACATTAAATGAAAAACTGTGCAGTGGGCAATTTTCATACTTTTTATTTAACTTTTAAACATTTAAACTTTTAGTTGGTGAGATTACCTTGCTATTTAATACCTCGAAATTCAAATGGCTAATATTCGGAAGAAATCCTCAACAAGAATGTTTTCTACTGATTTTTACGCGTTGCATTAGAGGGGGCGTATACATGTTGTATTGGAGGGGATCCTAACATGATTGTTTTCTACAGATTACTAAATTTACTCGTTGCATTCGAGCGAATCCTTAAAATTGTTTGTTACAGATTACTAAGTTAACACGTTGCATTGGAGGGAATCATTAGCAAGATTGTTTTCTGATGTGTGCCTGAATGGCTTGGGTCGCACGTTTGGACTCTATTTTTCGATTTTTATTAAAAGGCCATGCTAAGGTCTTTTTTGTGGGAACCATTTTTTTTTTTGCTTGTCTACCCTTTTCCTGGGCTTCTTTTTGCCTTTTTTAGACCTCTCGGCTCTTAGGCCTTTTTTCTGGCCGCAGCACTGGCTTCTTCGGTACAGAAAAGCAAAATATGGCATACTTTTTTTTATATAAAGGGGTGAAAATAGCATCTTTCCGAAAAGGACAGGAACAATGGGCCCCCCCCCCCCCCGGGCACGCCACTGGCGCAAAAGCCATACGGCAACATTGCAGTTAAAGGGCTTACAAAATCATTTTCTGTAGACTACTAAATTTAAACGTTGCTTTCGATGCAATTCTTAACGTGACTGTTTTCTACAGATTAATAAATTTACATGTTGCATTAGAGGACATGATTATTAACAAGATTTCTTTCTAAAAATTGCTTAACTTTTATGTTGCTTTGTAGGGAATAATTGTGTTCTACAAAGTCCTAAATTCACACGCTGCACTGAAGAGAACCTGGATATGATTGTTTTCTGCACTTGGCTAACCTAGCGCTTAGGGTTACATTTTACTAATTAGGCCTATTACTATATATTTTTCGATAGCGAATATTTACTGAACGACTTTTAGGTGCCTATGACGGCAAAAATAGGCCCATTAAAGGTGCATGTTCACCGAATGACATGTTGCGGCATCTAGCGCTGTCTACCATTGTTTAGTTCTACGTAGCACTTGATTTCAACAAGCGAAAGAATTCGCAACGAAATTTCTTTCTACACAACAAACTAACCACGTGCCTCCTTTATTATTGAATGTAAAGTTGGTGCGTCCACGTTGCAACAGGGAACAAGCATTCAAGGTTAACGATATCACTGTCACTCGATGGTGCCCATCTACCGATTCAAAATCGCCGTTTCAAAACAGTCGATATACAGAAAAAAGGGCCCGTGATGTCGTTAGGCTTAAATTTACCACTTGCTTTCTGGTGCAGGTGGGTGCTCCAATTAATGAGGCACGTGGCTTGTTTATTGTGTAAAAAGAAATTTATTTGTGTGTTCCTTCGCCTGTTGATAGTAAGGGCTAGACCGAACTAAATAATGGCAAGTGGCTATATAATAGATGCTGCAGCCTATCATTTGGAGGCAATCCCCCCTTTAAGCAAGGTAGTTTTTTCCCTTGGCCATGGAGTGATCTGAGAATCACGAGTGGAACACCTGGTGCCTTCTAGTTGCGACTGGCAGGACTAGCAATCTCGCCCCTAGCATGTTTGCATAGGTGAACTCTCCAGTTCCGAACTTTCCTAACACAATCGAACCTTTGGTTAGAACTGAAGCATTTTTCGGTTTTATGAAATTTATGAAAAGTATGACTTAAATGTCGCGATAACTTCAGATTTTTAAAGAGAGATTCTTTCTTGCCCTATAACAGCCACGCGCAGTGTTCAGTATACGTGGTACGGTCTCGCGAGATTCAGCGTAGTAATACGAAACGTCACTTCCGCTCGCCTCTTCACGTGACTCGCCGTTGCACGTACAACAAGATATTAATGAACGAGTGTCACGTGACAGCCATCATGAAAGCCAAAACTGTGTCGTCATAAACCGGAAACGATGATACGTTACGGAAGTAGATCCAACGTCTAAGCGTGCCAAACGTTAAATATGAGCAGGATGCCCGAAAACACATTTCCCAATATTCAACAAAAAATCTCGTAGACGCCACATTTTAAAATGGATTTTTAGCAAGGGGTTGATTAACGGTCATTAAATAAAACCCTTGTGACCATACTTTATGTGATGTATCGAGAAATATTGACATGAATCTCGCTTTGAAGGTTTGTCCCTTTAAATACTTGCATAATCTAGGGTGCCCAACAGAGAGAAAAATCAAAACAGACCCTGAATACAATATGTTTTCTTTTTTTTTTGTGCGAAATCGAAGGCCAATCTAGTCTGAGAGCCAAGTTGCGTGTGGATTGTCATGCTCTTGAAGAACTAAATGGATGGACGACTACGCTCGGAGATTTATAGAGCTTCACCGTTCTTAGATAAAACATCAATTCAAGTTCAGCTCAGAACAATGGAATGGAAAGCCATCGACCTGCTGGAGGGGGTCCCATTTTCCTGAACATTCTCCTCCAACCGGCCCCGTTCCCTCCCCACCTCCTCCCCAACCTCGCTGCCTACCCTCATCAGAACTTCAACTTTACTATCTCCCTCCCTCCCGCACCCCAACCCCCCCCCCTCTCCAAAACATACCAAACCTTTTTTTTCTTCAATCGTTTCTCCGTTCTCCTACCGCTCATGCAGCACCACTCTGAGATGCATGACATAAAAAACTCCTGTATAACGAATTTGTCTCCAAATCTAGCGGATGTATGGAAGGTGCTCCTTCGATGAGTTTCCAAACATGAGACAATGCACACAAAAAGGGAAAAATCGTTTAACACTGAATGTCATTAAAAGTTAAAATTTACACCTTTTAAAAGCGGCAAAAAACAAAAAGTCCAACAACACCAAGACGTTTTTTGAAGCGTTTCTGTAAATTAGTAGTTTCGTTATATTAATCGTCAAGCAGTTGTGAAAATGGCTACCAAGGCAAAAATTGGATTTATGTAGTCGTTCTTTTGAAACTTTTGAAACAACATAAAAAAAGTGATTAATTCCTATTTTTGTATGTTTCGTGACAAAGTGTGTAGAAAGCTGAAATGCGTTTTTTTCGAAAGTTTAACAAAGTTCTGTAAAATAAATACGGATGCAAACCTATTTACGTTACGTTTTGGACTTAAATGTCAGACTCCCTGAGCGGGTAATCGAAACCACGACCTTTGAAATCAAAGGCCGGCGTCGTAACCGCTCAGTCATACTGACATGGCCCAGCATCAGTATGGCTGAGCCAAGTCAGTATGGCTGAGCGGTTAGGACTCCGGCCTTTGATTTCAAAGATCGTGGGTTCGATTCCCCGCTCAGGCAGTCTGACATTTAAGCCCAAAAGGCAATGTAAATAGGTTTGCATCCGAATTTATTTAACACTTATCGAGCCCAATTGGTTTTCTGTCCCGCTTATAAAGTTCTGTAAACGTACAGGTCACGAATTGGCAGGACATTGAACTGCTGATAAATTGGGAAAGAAATAATCCCGTTTTTTTTTTAATGTCATCGCACTACTATTTGTTTCGAACGTTGACGACCGGCTCTAGAGCATTCACGAACGGGCCAACCCAACAAATGACTTAACACTGCAATGTACTAGATTGTTCCAAAAGATGGCACAGCATTTTGACAGAAACTATTAGTTTTCTTACATAATATACGTTGCAGAGAACAAAATCTGCCCAGTAGAAAGAACACTTAATCTGGCTTTTTTAGTTTAGAGAACTGTCTAAAGTGACCTCAATAGTGTAGGCAAATTAGCCTAAATTTAGGTCCATATACCAAAATTTCAAAATAATTACTATACATTTCTACGTTACTATAGAAATGAATTTTAGCACAGACGTTCATGTTTGAATGGGTAATTAAATTCCAGAAGTGTTCTCCATTTGGTAATAGTCGCCATCTTGAAAAATGGCCACAAAATACCATTTAACAACTATAACTTTTAAATATACTACAATACACAGAAAAATAAAACATCCAGTATACATGTTGTAGAGAATTGAATGCCTTGGAAATCCGATGAGAACAATATTTCCCGTAAAACCAAAACTAAACCAGCTACGGACGATTTAATGCAAGGAAAAGTTCGCCCGCCATCTTAGAAAACGGTGGAGAGATTGCCTGTAAATGATATTTTATCTCCTAAACAGTATGGCCAATAGAAAAAACATCCGATACCAAGTATTGTAAAGGTTATTATAGTTAACACGTTTTATAAGAACAACGTTCCTCATCAAACCACAAGTAAAGCAGCTAGAACAGTTTTTATGTTTATTGCGAGTAACTCGTAATGCCTTTTGCTTAGACTTGTTCATTCAAGACTAATAGAATGTAGACTGCGTCTTTTCTGTCTTATATATAAATCACTACATTTATATTGGTTACAATTGGTTTATTTGTACGTTTATTAGTATAGAGCAGTGACACGACGTAGTATTATTGTATATAACTCTATCTGGAGCCTTAATGGGTTAGCTGCAAGGGGCACTGCAGAGAGAAACAGAAGGGCGTCATACTGAAGCCGATGCTGTGAAGAGTGATTTCTTAGACCTAAAACGCGCGATTTTTGGCCTTGTTGTTGGAGAAAACAACGTTATCTTAAGCCTAAGAAATCCGCTCTTCCGTTGTTTTTCCCTCATTTTTATGTAGTGCACCTTGTAGTTATGCCCTCCAAAACCCATACTGGTGCCAATCTGGTGCCAATATGGCGGCAAATGTCACTGCTCTATAGTCAAAAAAGATAGTAATACATGCACCAGACTTGACGGATCCATTGCCGTGGCATTTCCCGCAGGCTACTAGTAACACATGTCAGTCCATGTTTCGGGCATGAATAGATATTAGTGGAGCATAGGTCAGGACCAAGCATCTTGTAGTTACATTGCGCTATATTCATTATGCAGTCTGACCATATCACTCATTACGGTCTAGTAATTGACATCTATAGTAACTGACATCGTTAAGAGTCTGCCTCCATTGATGCAGCTCCATCCGTTGCGTAGATATCTTTTCCATAGGCATACCTGCAAGTATACCCTGAGACAATTAAAATGAGCTACTCGGAGGAAGTAATCCAGACAGTGGCCGTGCCGCAGTTGCCCTTAACTTCATGTACTGCACGTGTTAATATTTTATAGCGGAGATTTCAGTCTCCAATTGACGTTTCCTCTATGTCCACACAAACTGCACTTTCACGAGTCATGTTCGAGTTTTTAATGCATTTAAGAAACTTCATCTTCCCTTGCCTAAATAATGATGAAGTTGTGTTACAACCACTCATTGCGTGGATGACAACATGTGTCGTGTGACACGATTCCCCAAATGATGTCTGATTTGTTGAATGTTATGAAATTTAGGGCTGGCTAGCGTACGTCTTTTGTTAACAGTCTGCATATACTTGTCACATCTCAACTGTTCCATGCTGTATAGCATAACAATAATATCAATATCGTCTGAAACAGCTGTTGCTTACTGTCCGTCAACTAAAAAAAAATCAATGGCGGCAGACACTAAACGGGTATCGACATCAGCTACGATGGACTGTATGTCCAGGGTACGCTAACACGTCATGGGATTTACAACCTCGCAGCATAGGGGATCGGCGAAAACCAAGTTTTTTAGGCCTAAGAAATCCACTCTCACAGCACTGGCTTGACTAGAAGTGCCGTTGTTTCTACCTCCATTCTAATCTAGTGCACCTTGTAGCTAACCCTACAAATGCTATCCTCGTAGCCAATATGGTGTTATTGTCGCTATAGTCAACGAGGACAGAAATCTGTTTCTTCCCGGTGCTTCATAGGGCAGTGGTTTTGCAGCTGCACTTTAATGATTTCTGCCCAGTGATCTAGGTGAAATTTCGGGCCCCACTCCTAAATAATTGAGATAGGAATTTCATCTTTGAACTCTTTTTCTTCTATGCACCAATGCTCCCTTGCCACTAAATTTGAACCAAATTGAACCAAAATTGCGAAAGTTCGTGTACCCGAACAGAAAAACACATAAACACACACATCATACAACAAACAACCACACAAAATCCAACTCAAGTGCGCGCTTTGCTCGCCCCAAAAACTTTTCCTGGTACCACCGGTGCAGCCTTGTTGATATCCAGTACCTGTCGTTGCCCGAAATCTTCCCTCTCCCAATAAATTGCTCTGGCAAAACTGAGGTTACCGATGCCGGAATTTCTCGCTGCCGCCTCAAAAGAACACTACAAAACACGTGATCGCATTGCGTTTCATTTTGGCACGTGATTGCTGTCAATGGTGGTGCTTTTGTGGTCCGCCAGTGATGGATGGTGGCTCCCTACCAAACGAGTGCAATTGTGAAAAAGCATTCAAACTTCCAGGGCGCCTTGCTTCGTAGTAACGAAGTTCTTCGTTATGTCGGGGTGATCACAACTCAAACCTTGTAGATAGATTTTCCAGAACTTAAAGAGGGGAGGGGGGGAGGTAAAGAGAGAGGGGAGGAAGCGATAGATGCTTTATCCTTCAGGAATAAAAAAATATATAAAAAAAATCGGGTGGGGGGGGGGAGAGGGGTTGGGTGACGGCGTCAATATAATAATATCCGGGGCATTTCGTGCGGCATTCACAATGGAATAATGCGTTAAGGGAAATAAGCGCGAAAAGAAAAGGAAAAAAAAATATGAATGAAGAAAACAGAAGGTACGTGCAGGCAGGAAAATGTGGAATGGTGGGGGGAGGGCGTTGGGGGAGTGAGAGAATAGAGGGTGGTAACGGGAAAGGCAGGGAAAAAATAAAGAAAAAAGTAATATAAAATGACAAGTTCTCCCAACAAATTCGTAATTATTATTGCCTGAAGTGTGAATACGAAAAGCAGCGGGAATTATTAATTTTTGTTCTTTTCTTTGCGCCTATATTAATTGAAATGTAGCCCGTTGTGTTGGTGGAGAAGGGGAGGAAGGATTGGTGAGCAGATTACTGTCAAATTGATAAATGCATTTTTTTTCTTTTTTTTTTTTACGCATTCTTTTCGTCGGATTCTTTTGAATTTGGCCTGACAAGGTACGATAAAGATTGTCTGATCTTAAACTTTTTCGTTAACCGTTAGCATCACGGTGTTACTAAAATTAGGAAGGCTGATACCTGTCAACTGTAACGTGGAGCAAACATGTACTTAGGTTAGTCGCGGGATTGGAACAGGAGTTCACTTAAATTGAAGACGACACTTACAAATGGGATATACAACGGTGATTATACCCGCATTTTCAAATGAGGTCGTTAGAGCTTGGATGAACTGCTAACTCGACAGTTTACTTACTATATTCGCTATGGAAAGTGCGTCCTCCAGAAACTGTTCCGAGACTGCCAGCGTCACCAACTGGTTCGGTTGGGCAAATATCGATCTAGTATCTGTTTTCAACGATTTACCACCAGAGGGCGCTGTCGTCGTCAAGTATTTAGCGTTACTAAAACAAAATGATAATGATAAGAATAAGAATACTAAATTAGTCTCTTAAAATTTATAAGTCAGATTAGGATATTAAAATAATTTTAAGACAGATCCGAACTGGCTGATCAAGTTTTATTTTTAAAATCCAACATTCGGTTTTAAAACGGCTTGTAGAGATGGGTAGGAGGTAAGCTTAACACGTGGCTTTGTGTTCTGCTCATTGCCCTATCTGCACGGCTCACATTTCTTGTAGCGAACTGAATACGGTTTGAACCGAACACAGAATAAATTCTTAACTTCAGATGTTGCCCATGCGCGAGAATTTCGTCAATTTCCGAAGGTATTGTCGCTTTTAGAATGGTTACTACGGTAACGATGCCGTCATGTTTGATTTCAAGTTGCGCTTTTCGTTTCGTCCTCCGCTCCTTAGGCCTACAAGTACAAGTCGGTTTTCTCGTTTAACTCTCGCCACTTGCGTTAATCACGTGGGCGCAGGAACTTCGAATGGCGCTGCAATCGCAGCTGCAGATGATCTGCACTGTAGCGAGCTTACAGATAGGCGTACGTAAATCGTCCTTTAAATAGTTCCTCCAAAGAGTACCTGGTCTAACCTTGGACTCAAGGTTATTATGTCGTTGCTACGGCTTTTTAACATAAATAAATACAGGTGCAAACCTATTTACGTTGCCTTTTGGACTTAAATGTCAAACTGCCTGAGCGTGGAAAGGCCGAGGTCCAATCGCTGAGCCATACTGACACGACCTAAAAGGAAACGTCCATAGGCAACATTTAACACGTGCATATATTCATATGAACACCGTGTCAGTATGACTCAGCGGTTGCATCTTGGCCATTGGCTGACTCGGAGAATCGAACCCAAACGTAGTGGGTTCGATTCCGCGCTCAGACAGTCTGACAAATAAGTCCAAAAGGCAACGTAAATAGGTTTCCATCTGTATTTATTTAACTCTTATTGAGCCTTTGGGTTTCCGTCTTCAAAGCTTTTGAATGTATTGCGTATTATCTTGGAGTTTATGTAACCCCTATTGCAATAATCACATGGAATCCTATTATTGGTTGATGGTTAGGGTTATGCTGCCAGATTCGTTCACCAGAGGGCAGCAGCACGCTAAGTAGAGGGTGCCACGGTCCGAGGTAGTGACGCGCAACCCATGGCATCATGGGAAGCACAGCAGTGTTGGCACAATGCAATCTGGGTAATGTGCTTTACTATAAAAGGAGCTGCAGTATCTCGAGCCTTCACTCCAGGATCTGGAGCCCAAACAGCAACATATTTCGTGCAATGTGCAACCGCTGGCTCACTTCTCGAGAGCAAAATTCCAATCTCTTAAAACTATGTAGATATTTTTAGGAAGGAAGGGAGGGGGGGGCAGCCTCACCATCCGCACCGTGCTAAAGTCGCCCCTGACCTGAACCGTAGGATAGCATTTTTCCAGTTTGGAACTCGCTGTCTAATGACATTGTTTCAGCACCGTCGTTAAGTACCTTCCGCAAAAAATTGAACACGTGGGATTTAAGGGCACACTTATTGCTACCCGTAAATTTCCTCTGAGACTGGCCACCTTTCCCTCAAGAAGTCTTGAAATTTATTTTTAAATATTGACGTGCATTATTAATGCGAATTTGCTTAATTTTTTTTAATGGCGTGCTGTTAGTGGTCCACCCCGACCCTTGCATGTCTACTTTGCTCTTTTAAATGGAGCAAAGAAAGCGATTTAAAAAACTTTTTTTATTAGAAAGTTATTTTTTTTATTATTTTTATTATTATTATTATTATTTTATTCATTATTAACCCTGAACTGGATTCACCATCATTAGGTTAAGTCCCACATGGCCCAATAAACCGCAGCTTAAATCATCCTTCTGTGCGTCTTATTCCATCCTTCGACCTGCCATTACCAGGTGCTTTAGTATGTGGCTACTCGCTTTTGCCGGGCTTCGGGGAGAACCATAACAAAGCTCGTGGTGAAGTCTGGGACTTACTGTAGCAGCATAGTCCCATAATTTAGCAGGAATGTACGACAAAACTTTCGGGATGTCGCAATCTGTCTTTCCCCAACTTTGTTGTTAGGCAGCAAACTAGTGTTCTTTGGGTTTTAAGCTTGATCCTTTATATTTTTTTCATTTTTCAATCTTCTGCGCTAATAAAAGTATTTTATAATTATTGTGTACACTCGTAAATGCTTAACTTAAAAAAAAAATGTTTCTTGTTGTAGATTTGATAGCAGAGTTGTAATATGTAATGTAATTACCAAAGAGAATTTTACAAGTTTATTTTGAAAATACTTCGAAATGTCAACCAAACTAGGTAAAATACGCAAAGTAATCGTTGTTGCATGTTTAATTCCGGATCTGAAATGTTGAAATTATGCCACCCCAGCGAATTTGCTCTGATGACGTCATTTGTGAAATCTACCAAGCCCAAGGTCCACATGACGTCATATTGTAATGACCCATTGTTAGTTGAGATGATGCTATGTGATCAATTATTGTAACAATATATAGCGTATGGATTGCCTGTACTTAATGTTTGACATCAATTGTAATGGCCAGAGTTCACTTGGTCTTCTGCCTGGTGCTCCCAACAATTAGGTGTTAATCGAGAATTCACCCGCCACGAACCTCCCATCAACCCACATCCAAAGGTAATTTCGGCTTTCTTAATTAGAAATATTGCCCTTTTTGTCCCAATTCCCCAACTTAAATTCAACCAGGACTAACCCTGTTGCCAGTGTTTCACTGCAACCCCGAAACAGCAAAATTAACCATTTCAACCAAATAATAGCCCAAAATCGATCATCATTCTAACTGACCCCTAGTAAGCCTAACATTTATGGCATTCCATTTAAGGCCTTAAGGCAAGAGTGGCCCTCATAAATCAGCCGAGCCGTAGCTGATCATCACTCAAATTAATAATTAAAACATCACTAGAACTGAACCACGACTTTGCGCCTTATTCCAAAGGCTAGGTTTTTAATTTGGAATGACCATTACCTGTAGCATGACCCCAACATAACGTTGTTCAGGAGCCGTTGCAAGAACCAATAATCGCCACAAAATTTCCAAGAATAGAATAGAAGGTGTTGGCCAGAAAGCTTACAGCTTTTTTAAGGCCCAATCGGCAGATGTTAAGTGGAAGGTACCACCATCATGTCGGTTTTTTTCTTGCCGCATGAGGCAGGAAACCGGTGTGCCCGGAGGAAACCCTCCTGCAACGGGCGGTAAACAACCGGAGAAAGGCACGGAGTGATTAGAAAATGGCAATTTCCCTAGCGCCCTCTGTCCTCAATCTATGGAATTAACTATTATTTATGTCCTTATAATATGCTTATATAGGCGGTTACTGAAATCCCAAACTCCCCCAAATCTATCTATCCAACACTGTTAAACGAAGCACACAGACCGCAGTAAAGACTCGCTTCGTAAAGCTTAAGTCTATTAATGCTTATTTTCTTTACTCTCTTAACTTGAGTTGCAAGTTTTAAATCACGCTAAAATTATTTATCGGGCACAAAGTCGACGTAGCATTTTAAGTGCACTTCGTAAAACTAGTTTAGATCCTTCCTTCCGTGTTAGCTTCTTTTCGTGACCGATTTAAACTTGCGTAAAGTTGCAACGTTGTTGTGCTTGTGCTTTTTCGTCAATGGCTCCCGTGAGGGCTGAAAGTTTAGGTATTGCGTGAATAAACGTACGTGTGAGTTGAGCGAGTGTCGGACTCAAGTGCTTTACAAGTTGCAAAAACGTTATTCGTCCGTGGGATACAGGCTTGCAGCAAAAATAGGGTGAGGGTGGTCCTTTTAAGGGTACTCCCATGATTGCGCAACTGTGGAAGGCCGGGGGAGGGGGGTTACGAAGGAGGAGGGGGAGGGTGGTGAGCGCCAGCGGTGCAGCTTTTAAATTTCGCTTCTCAACCATAACAACTGAAAATGAACTGTCTCGTAGAACTTTAAATTAAATAACAATGTTTTTTTTTTAAAGGAAACATTCGGAATAACATACTTTTCAACCGGTAACGTTAGCTCTGGACCGAAATGATGCTTTTGCTAGTCAGTTCCTACTATAATTTACGCGTCACAATCGACATGAATACGATCACAGTTCATGGGCATTTTTTTGTCCGACTGCCGCCTGGCAACTGCTAACGTGCTTTACTATCAAATCGTGTTTACAAACGATGTCGAACGAAACCACAATGCCACGAAAGAGTAGAAAATCACAACTGCATTGTGAATTGCTCATTTCATGTAATAAGATCTGTTGTAGATATGATAGCAGAGTTGTAATATTTATTCTCAAAAAGAATTTTACAAGTTTATTTTGAAAATACTTCGAAATGTCAACCAAACTAGGTAAAATACTCAAAGTAATCGTTGTTGCATGTTTAATTCCGTATCTCATATGTTGAAATTATGCCACCCCAGCGATGTTGCTCTGATGACGTCATTTGTGAAATTTACCAAGTCCAAGTCCACATGACGTCATATTGTAAAGATCCATTGTTCACTTCCGAATTTTCTGACTTAACGAATGTCTGTCTCTGTCAGACTGAATTAATCGTTTGGCCTAAAAGAGTTTGTGTACTCAAAGAATTACAAAAAAAATATGTAAAATGAAGCATCCCCGTAGTTGGGTGGAATGAAAAAAATAAAATTTTCGAAATTCGAAATGTCATACTGCGGAAAAGTTGCCTTTTAGCATCACTAACACACACAACATTTTTTTTATCACTCTGACGTCATGTCTGGAGGTGCCACAAAAGCCTTCAAGTTGAACATTCTACGGCAATAGAAGGCAAAAATGATGATTTGATTGCTTTAAAATTTAATTTTAATGTTATCCCATTTGCTATTCTCAGAAACCTTGCAAACAATGCTGTAATTAAAGGGAATTTCATTTTTGTTCAAAACTATTCGTATAATTTAACATCAAAAATGGCCTAAAGTGAAAAAAACTCCTTGCAATTGTTAACTTGCAATTGTTATGTGGTTAACTTTTATTTTTCTATTATTAGCAAACGAGATAATGTTAAAATTAAATTTTAAACCAATCAAATCATTCGCCCTTCCGCTCATTGATGTACAACGTTGAACTTGAAGGCTTTTTGTGGGACCTCAAGATATGACCTCAGAATGAAGAAATTTTTGTGTGTGTGGTAGTGAAAAGGCAACTTTTCCGCAATATGACATTTCGAATTTCCAAAATTTTATTTTTTCATTCCTTGCCTGACATGTTTTCGTTCAACGTTCAAAAACTTTAGTTACGAATGTAACGACACTCCACTAGGCACTGAAGGCTCTTAACGTCTCTGAGAGTTTTGACTTTACTTTTTCCTACTAGAAACTTCATCCTTAGCAATCTCTGGATACAGTCCCCTTTACTACATTACCCCTCTCCCCCCCCCCCCACCTTTAAGTTTCATCACCGACCAATTCATTGTCCTGGACGTCTCGTTGTGGGTGGTAAGGCGATGCGGGGGTGGGCTCGAGTTGGAAGGGGGAGAAGGAGGGGGGGCTGGCACAGACCCCGACCGAGGCACCAATCACTCCCAGGTGAACAACTCATCAACGCCAGGGCTGGGGAATCGTGGGAAATTTGTCACGTGATCAGGTTAGGCGTCGTCAGATTGGTGGTGTTACGCGGTACCAATTCCCTTCCCTCCCCCTCATCAAACGTAACCCACGTGAATACCTCAACAAGTCCCCCCCCCCCACCACTCCCCCACTCCCCAACCCCACCAATCACCCACCTCTTTCCGGACAAGGCCCCGCGAGTGAAGGCAAGAAAGTATGCAGAGATTTAGAACTATTTTTTTGGAAGGCGACAGTGACGAAGATGCAAAGCGTCCTCCGATGACGCAGAGAAGCGGCAGTAGCGCGGAGGAAGATGATGGTGCGGTGTGAACTTATAGCATGCCCTAAGGCGCTTTGAAAGGTGATAGATTTCGGACAAGAAGCAACAAATCTGTTTTTTTTAACGTAACTAGAATTCTGGAAAGTAAAAAAACTGTTTTTACCTATTTTTTTTTATTATCCTCTCCCTGCTAATTGAGGACGCGCGAAGAGTTACCGGTACTGAAAGTAAACCAATACCAGTACGAAACTTTCGCATTATTTTATCGAAGCGCCATTGAGTAAGTCATGCAAATTATCAAGAAATAGAAGGAACTAGTTAGACTGCTTAAAACGACTGTTCACCAAATGACAGCCTGCAAAATTCAGCGCTAACTAGTGCATTCCTGCTCACAGTATTATCATGCGAACGGAATAACACGACAATGCTCTAATGCGTTTTTGATAACTAATTAAAGCATATTCGTTTGTATTTAAAGACATGTTTCCAGTGTTTATCCAATCTTCAGTGCCTTCGTGCAGTAAGCAATTAAACGACCAGAATATGACGTGTAGAAATGCATTGAATCGATGTGCTGCCCTCTTGTTAGGTTCGATGTGTATTTGTCTGGACAACAAGTATATCTTGCCAACCATCTGGGCCATTGAGAATTAAACATGTAGCCGATGGTTGGTTAGATGTTGAAAACTCATTCCTGCGCTACTTGGGAATAAACCGGCCATGTAAGGGGGCTGTCCTAGTATACATTAAGTCGGATTAAGTGCTCGCCCAGTTTCACCCTTCATATTTCCAGGCTTCCCCTGTTCAGGGAGGCTTAAGGATCCAAAGATGAAGTATTAGGCTCTGAATATGAGACTTTAGGATGTTTAGCGCCTACCCTCCCTCTCCCCCCCCCCAAAAAAAAAAAAACATAGTTCTGGTTACACTGAGGTTGGTGTGAGTGCTATAACACATTGAAGACATATTCGCAGTATTTTCTACTTAACCACTCTGGTAAGTTCATTCTTTTTTGGCCAGACCGGACTTTCATAAAGTTATACTTTACATGGTGCCGAACTGTCGTACTATCAGTTATATTACGATCAAATTGTACGAGGCCAAATGGGACCGAATTATCGGGCCCGGAAAAATAGTCCATTACCCTGTCCCTTGTAAAAGTCTTATTAAAATGTCTTCCCTTTAGTTTAATCCATCTACTTGTTACATTTCCGCTTGAATCGGTGGATGTGGAGACTTAAACAAAATGCCACAATGGAATGACATTCAAAGGAAGGCCAGAGAGAAACCCGGAATTCGTGAGGATTTTAACTTTTAAAAGTCCTTTGGTGCCTCTAAGCCGATTATTAACGATTGTACATTCCGGACAACTCAAAGCAGATACAGTATTACACAACATAAAAATATCAGCCGAGAATTGTCTCGAGAATTGTGGAATATTAAGAAGGATTTCGAAACAAAATCGAATAAGTAAAGTTTTCTTAACAAGATGGAGGCTAAAACTACAAACAAAAGATCCCTATTTCAAAAGTCCTGAAAATTTCGAGTTTATTGATCGGAACCCAACTAGAGACACTTCCGAGCAAAGACAACCATGTAACAATGAGTTGACACTCAGTAGTCTATATAGATCCACAATCAAGGGCGTCCACACATTGGGGCTACTCGGGACACGTGCTTCCCCCTCCCTTTTTGCCCTTTTTGCCCTTTAGGTAGATAAAATTATGTAGAAAAACCATTAAAACAGAAGTAAATGAAGAAGTCGTTAAAGACGACAGTGATTACATACCCATCTTTGTGATATACCGGAAGAACCTGAAAATGATGTGGAAGCCATGCCAAATCCTGACGCAAATCCATGGAAATCGCCATGGACGAACGGTTCTTTATTGGCGAAGGGCACATGGGAACTCGTTGGTCTACCTTTTCGTCTTTAGGTAGATAAAATTATGTAGAAAAACCATTAAAAAAAAAAA
>JAHWFP010197413.1:111780-130620 GCA_023313725.1 Lithobius niger
AAAAAAAAAAAAAAAAAAGCAAAAGATATAAACCTCGCATAAACCAGTCATACAAATGCCTCATATAAATTGTCCCTTTCTGTCCCCAGATAACCGTACCAGTTAAAAAGGACGTTAATTATTCTATTTCTCGTTAAAATATATATCTCTTCTCACAAGTTTTGCTTTGTCTTAAATTAGACGCTTTCAGAACGTCGAAAAATATTGTATTTTCCATTCACGTAATGTGAAAAATGGATGTGCACTGGTGGTCAGAGTAGGTATGAATGATTTTTTTTTAACTGGTAACCCGGTGACTCGAAATATTCCAGACCAGTGACCCATTGACCCGGTTGGACCCGAAACTGAGCCAATATGCCGACAATGAGTAATTAATAATAATATTAATAATCGGTGGAGTGTAGTGTAACCTATAACAGACACCGAATAGCAAAATGTTGGTTGACTGCATTTTTGTGGAGCCCAAACAGGAGGGCAATTTGCTATGAAACTTGTCACATTGCTAGATAGCCCAAAAGGAACTGCTGATCTCAAATTTGTCATAAATTTATTAATTATAATCCACGAAATTACGATTTTTCGAATTTATTGATCTAACACTTGCCATTGTATATTTGGAATCCTGAATAGTTAAGGAATTCCGACGAAGCATACTCTGCACTGCTGGTAATCAAGTGAACCTTTAAACAAGGGGCTACAGCGACTGTCTAGTCGCAATGGTCTTCTGTACAGTTCGTCCACTTGAGGCGCACACCTCTATCATGCACTACAACAGCTATCTGTATTATATAATCTAAAAACAGTAACCATCAGAATTGCCCGTTACAAAAATGTTAGCTTTTAAGCTTATTTTACGTTTTAGGCATAATTGTCAGCCTTTAGGCCTAATTTACAACTTTAATTTCGGAAGTAACAACTAACGGAGATTTGGATTATAAACAGTAACTCAGTAAGCCTATTCATTTTTGTAACACGGTATACCTCCCAAACAGAGTTACAGTGTTACAACGTAATGCGCAACGTAGCCTAATATAGATCAGTGGTAGTAGGGAAGGGACAGGAGAAACGCTGCAGCAGCGACTCGTAGCAACTATTGACGTTGCAATGGTAACGTGATTTTAGATCTAATTTTCATTTTTTACGCATAATTTTTTTAACGGCAGTTTTGGTTTCGTAAGTAGCAGATAGGCCTAATGGAGAATTTGGTTCTATCGTAAGCCTATTCATTCATGCAACAATGCGACAAGACTCTTTTAAACGAAGCTAAAATGTTTTTGTTTTTAGGGCTGCGTTAACACAAATCTTTAGGATTTCAATTCAACGATGAAATGTTATTATTTAATTTAGTTACGTCGAAGAAGTCTATTAGCTATAAGGGGGCAACAATGTTTTAATTTGCCATGTTATTGAACTAACTTTTGACACTGAATCGAACGTTGTAAACAGTGGTCGTCAATTTCTGGTACCGTTGCGAAGTTGAAAAAAGCGAAGGAAGGAGGGACGGACAAAGTCGTTGCAATAGTCTTCTCAGCCGGTACGGCTGTACAGAAGACTAAAACCATCAAAATAAATCATTGTTGCTTCCTTGTAGCATAGGAGTTGATTGTGTTTGAATGGATAAGCAACTCCCAGCTCAAATGCATAGCCGAAGTGCGTAGTCTTCGATGGCAAGCGTGACTCACGAATGTACCCAGAATACAAAGCGCGTCTGCTACTTTCGCCTGACCAAGCCGCCATGAGGTATTCGCGGTTGATCCGCTCGTAGGCGGTGGAATTTTCTGTGAAATACGCCCTGTACTACATTGTTTATGATGTATCAAACGTAGGTAAGATAAGAGATTGTTATATTGCCAGGCATACGTGCCATTGTGTTTTGTAACAAAGTTTGACAGTCGAACGAAACCTTAACGCCGATTGTTGGGGAAGTAAATATCGTATTTTTGTAATACGAGACGGGGTGCTTATGAATGCATGATATTTGCAAGAAAACCGGTGTAGAATGAGTCATCTTCTTGTGACAACAGTAAGTTTAACCAAGTTAAAATGTCGTAGCAGCAGAAAAATTGAATAAATAACTATCTCTAATTTAGTACCGTTATACCAGTTTAGTACCGCGTTATACTGGGCGTCGTCTGCTTTCTCCGCCTTGTTGAAAGATGGTTTAGATGGATTAAACCTAGTGCGTTGGGTGTAAATTTCCGATCGCGCGGCCGCGAGTGCCGATTGGCGTGGCGGTACGTCCTTTGACGCCACGCTCTTAAACTTCCGGTTTAGTCAAGTTGCTTATCCACCAAAACACAATCAACTCCTATGCTTGTAGCTAACAATCTTTATCGACGTAACTCGACAAAATAATAACATTTGATTATCGTATTTGAACCACTAGACGAAGGCAGGCAATGGAACAAACAAAAAGATTTGCTAACGACTCGCATTCGTTTCATGTGAAAAACAATGTTTGGAGGAATTCGCCTAACATGGCGACTGAACTGTGCGTTTACACTATCAACGGGAATCCCAAGTGTGACACCTCAAATCGTCGCATCATGAGGAAGCGGTTCATATACAACGAAAGTAAACAGCAGACGACGTGTTTATACAGCATCACGGAACAATAAGATGGCCTCGTGTAATAATTTCAAGATTCCTGGTTGCTATGGAAACTACTCTCATTCATACTTGCATGAATGAATATGGCCTAACTTCGAACACAGCGAACGAAGCGAACTACTGTTGTCCCTTAAGAAATTAAACTGGTAGCTAAAAATTAGGCCTAATAGTTCTGAACGCTTTAGATTTATTTAAATACTGTGTTCACACCCAAGCTGACACCGTCTAACCTACAATTGTAACTATTCTAACTTTAAAAAAATTAGCGTTTGTAGTTCGAGGATGTGTCACAGGTGTGCATTTCAACATTATCGTCGGAGGCGGCATTGGAGGCCGCAGATCATTTGAATATTCTGATTATTGTAAAGTAGGCCTACCATCGTTATACTGATGCTTGTTTGATTGCAGTTAAATGCTTTAGTATTAATATTTTAAATCTAGGAAAGATACTCTGCAATAAATATCAATGTAAGTATTATTGGCGGTGGCACGCCCTTTGCCAGCTTAACCACGGGGGCTAACGTGGAATGTGGAGTAACTTTTAGACGGCTGCGATGGCGGCAAGATACTGCAAATAACGAAACAGAAACTAATGTGGGAGCAAACGAAAGCCTATTAATATTAATATGAAACGTAGCTTAGGCCTATCTAAAACTTTAAAAATGTGAAAAAGACCAGTAAAGAGCTGTACACCAAAAGGCCAAAAAACTCAAACGTAGCCGAACGAGTATTGCACCCAGATTTTTAAGGAAGACTAGCGGAGTCACTCGCTTCCTAGTTAGCCTGTTTCCTAGTTACAATTAGCCAACACCTTTTTTATGGGGAAAAAAGTGGTACTGACGGTGGACGTTTTTGAGTCATCAGTCAACAAATAGACATAACAATCATCAGTAACTTTTATTTTTAATAATAAGCATAAAAGTAGGCAATTGTGGTCTGTGGTTATATGATGACAAATTGTGTGTTTTTTGTGTTCTTTTACCGACGGCTCGCTTGGTGGGAATGCCATCGAGACTTCCAAAAAATATTTTACTGATGCCGCCGCCAAAAACTATTTCAGACCCTCCGCCTAAAGTTACACTCTCATTCACAGCTCACTCATTCCCCGGATGTCGTCCTGCCCTTGACGTCACTTCCGTTGGTGAATCCATGTCTATGTCAGGTGATTTGCGGTGGCAGGCAATGGCATGGTAGGTCGGTGGGTCACTCTTGGTCACCACTAGGTCTAAGTTCTTGAACCAGTAAGCACCACAAATTAGTGACCCAATTGGCCAAAATGACCTGATCACCCGATGACCACCACAAAACAGTTACCCAAGTGGCCAAAATGACCTGGTAACCCGATGAACACCACAAAAGTGCCCCAATTGACCAAAATGACCCAGTGATCCGATGACTCACCACAAAATAGTAACTCTGACCGAAATGACCCACCGAAATGATCACCCACCACAAAAAAGTGACCACAAGTGACCCAAATGAGACGGTGTTCCGATGACCCATAACAAAATTGTGACCCAAAAGAGTCACATCACTTATTTTTCCGCGATTGCCAACCAAAATTTAACTACCACACGCACTATAGTCCCTTTAAACTATAAATATGGATGACGTAGTAACGTAACATCTTACTTCAGTTAATGACGCTTTTATTACCGAAATCCATTAGCTTTACTGTCTAATGTTAAGTTGTTTTTTCAAGTAAGATCACAGACCCCAAACTTAATGGACTTGCAGTGCACACCGTTACGCACACGCAGGCAGGCACACGCTTGACCAGAGATTGATCAACACTACGATCGCTTATGCCAAACAGCAAGCGGCTCAGTCTGTATCCCTCTCTCGTGATTGGTCAGTCCAGGCTGGCAACTTCAGCCTTCGTCCGAATTTCTCAGCCCCGTGAGAATATAGACTTATATTAGTAAGTCTCGTCCAGAAAGGGCTATGGCCAGCAATGCAGAAACAACCCTGGCGGGCTTTGTTTGGCATTCGGGCAACACGTCCATCCGTGTTTCAAGCAGTGTGGGCCAGCGGCCAGTCGAGGCCAAAGCCTTCCTCCGTCCTCGTCTCGGGGGACAACAAGAGGCGCTACAACATTGGATTCAGTATAGAAGCTGATTGGTCGCTTAAACCTCTTCAGCTGCAAAACCCTTTAAGACCGGGGCCTAGTTAGCGTTCCTCCCAACCCAGAGGTTTTGCGAGTGCCAAGGTTCATGATGGTGGACGTGGAGTTCCAAAGTTTAAAGGATTTTATGAAACTCTCCTTCATGGCGTAGGGAAAGAGCCAAATCGCGGTTGTTTTACAAGTTTAGTTGTTGGCAATTAAAACAAACGATAGTGAGTTGAAGTCACAATATTCAACAAATACACATACAAGTAATTGAAAAAAAATTCTTTTTTAATAATGATTATACTAATGAGGTGAACTAAAGTAGAAAGCAATACCAGAAATACAAACTGATCTGTGTATAAATACAGAGAGTGGGAAAAAGAGATGAAAAAAGTTTATTACCACACAAAAACAAAACAAAAACTTTAAAGTTTCATCAGTAAGTATTTTTAAGGTTCACATATGGTTTTAGCATTCTTTTCAGTTCTCTTGGTTTCTCAACGTTAAGTGAATGTTCAGTCAAGCTTTTGCAGAGTTTTGCCACTGTGTATTCTCTATTAGGCTACATCCTCCATACACATTTTTTTTTGCAAATGGTACTGTATACCCGGTACCCTGTATACCCTGTTTTAAAGTTATTGTTAGTTTTATTAAACGTATGGCTATAGTAGTTGTTGAGGGTCACAACATAGTCTCTCAATTGATCAATCCTTACAATTTTCATATTAGTGAATAATTCAATAGTTTTTCCACAAATTTTATTAAAAAAGTATTGAAGTTCCATGCTCGTAAAGTCTGCACCACAATAAAAATAGGATTGGACCAGATGTGCTATTCAATTCAGTACGTATATTTTAGGCTTAAGAAATGCTGATATACGGTCAACGAGTGTTTCCTACTATAACTGTTTTTTTTTTTTTTTACGGCGATAGAGGGTGAGGGCACGTTTATGGAACGACTCACCTTTGCATTCTTGAAGCTAGTATTTAATGGCGATGCCAAAGTGGCCGTTGCCACGGTAACAGCGCTACCTGGATTTGCTAAACCCGACATCGTTTGAGAAAATGCTTGCAGTCTTATAATTGGTGACAGTAAGATAAAGAATGCCCCTGATAAAACAATTTTCCCAGTCGCTTCTGAACTCATATTATTGACTCGTTTCGAAGCAAGCCGGCAGAGCTAAAACTGCCGCCATGTTGGAATTTCAGATGATTTATAGCTTCTAGCTGCGAGAATGCAAAGGCGAGTCGCTGCACAAACGCGCCCTGAAAGGTTGGGAAGGGAAGTGTTCAGCTTTTTCCCAACGCTCTTGACAATGTGTTGCTGAGTCGAATCAACATTTTTGTGGCAAATAAATTTCGTGAACTTAACTGTGCATTTTTACATGCAAATCGGAAAAAAGCCTTCACCTAAAATCATACACTATAGAACTAACGTAGTATAGTAAGCCAGTTTATGCACTTACGTATTATTTACGTGACGTGACCCGGATTTGAACTGGCGAATCAGTCCTTCTCCGGATCACTGCCATACCGCCTTTACTGATAAGCCCACTTGTCAACTGGCATTTATAAAGTAAGCACCCCGTTTACTTGAAACCACTTGTAATTCGAGTCGGATTGGGAGGGGTCGGGCCTCTCCGGAAATGTACTGCAGGGGCCTCCGGAAGTGGAAGATGTGGGGAACTGCCGCTATTGAAATCTACGTGAATCTGAAACATTTTTCTAAAACTTTCAATTTTCGTAGGAATTTAAATAAGGGCCTCCTATATCAAATTGATGAATAATATTTATGAAATTTCTGATCGCACTCTCTTTACTGAACGTTATAATACACATTATTAAAAGTACTAAACGACAGTTTTTTACGATATTACCCCAGATGAGAGTTGGTCACGTCACTTCTTCGAAACCAAAACAATGGCAAGCTTTTACGACGTGCGCTTGTAGCGTTGCTGTGCTGTCCGTCTGTTGAAACGGTACAACGAACTTTACGAATTTACAGTTGCATAGTCGAGTGGATTTAGGTAGCGTTGTTGCTTTTGCTTTTAGGGAGCACGAACCCAAACTGGGTTATCTGCCCCCACGACCATGAGAGGGACAATTCAGCTGGAGAAATCCCAGAGAAAATCCCAGGAACGACATGCTACAATCAGCATGAGTACGAAACACTACAGGGCCCTTCTCGTACCGAAAATACCACTTAAAACAATTTAAACGTTTGGAGCGGTGCGGCTTAGTTTGGTAATAAGTATTCTATCGTTTGGTAGTCCAGTTTTGTGTCGATTCATCCAAATGTTTCAGCAAAATCAACAGCCAATCGGATGCAAGAATTAGTAACAATGGCGCGAATCGAGCCAATGTGAGGTCATTCATGACGAAAGTGTTAGATGTGGCCTTCGATCCTCGGGCCGGGATTTTGTAAGGTTCGGATTGGCTCTAACCTAAACCCTTCTGAACTTATTCTGAGGCCGTTTACGTAGAATTTTCCCCCAGCGAGCCAAGGGAGGAATAAAAAAGACGTTTCGCTGGGAGAACTCTTGTTATTTATTTAAAGTCACTGTGAACTCTTGCATAAAATGTTATTGGGTTAAGTCTAGCTTAATTACGTCAAGGTTTGTGACATTCCTACACCTTGAACTTAGATGCAGTTAATTACTTTAACAGGTTCACCATAGAAACAGGAGAGTCGGGGCGCTTGGGCTCACAGCGAGAAGTCCGACAAGGGCTGAAATCCCATACGCTCTCTGACTTCAAATTTGCAATCTTTGTGAAATCTGCAAATCATTGCAAATCTGTAAATCTCTGTAAATCCTGCAAATCAGTGCAAATCAACACGAAATCTGCTTGAAATCTGCAAATCCAAGTGTGATCTTCAAGTCCATGTGAAACGGAAGATACGAAAGGTACAGAAAATCGATCAAAGTGTTATAGGGCTCAAAAAACTAGCCGTATCAATGCAAATCTGCATATCTCTATAAATCCTGCAAATCAGTGCAAATAAACACGAAATGTGCAAATCTACTTGCAAATCCAGTAAAATCTGTAAATCCACACAAATCACTGGAAATCAGCAAATCTAAATGAAATCTGCAAATCGTCATGAAATACAAAAATCCAAACGAAATCTTGAAAATCCGAACAAGTCTTGCAAATCTGTGAAAATCTATACAAATCTTGCAATCCGTACAAATCTTGCAAATCCCTGCAAATCTGCGCAAATTTTGCAAATCAATGCAAATCTGCAAATCCAATGCACATCTGCAAATCTATTGTAGCGATTTCGGATTTGCCAATCTCACAGGCTATCTCCGGGTTTATCGGACAACGTCTCTTCTCTTCTATCACTGTCCTTCCATGGTGGAACAAAAATCGGGACAAAATTCTCCTCAGGAGGAGGATGTTGCCATCCATGTCATCCTCTATTATCTTGCTTACTCTCTGTTACTAAACAATAGATGATGACATGTGCTGGTTGTTGTAAACGCTCAACTATGACGTATCCTCCTTCCCAGCTCTCCTCTTTTTCCCCTTTCCTCCGACCTAAGACGTGTTGGACATGCTTCTCTGCATGTTTCGACATTTTGTTTACTTGAGCCGCCATTTTGATGGACGATTTAACTTTTACTATACTCCTGACCTAGGTGTGAGTACTGCATACTGTACAAGTGTGTGCCGACGTGGGTTCGCATGAACCGGTTTATACGTCACTCCATGAAATGCTTTTTCGACGGTCTTAGGAGTTACGTGAACTTGAACTGGTTTTACCCTGTTAGGAGGAGGGAGAAGAATACGTCACTTATTGGAGTTCGGAATGTGCCCAACACGTTGACCCGAATACATACGGATTGAAATTTGGTTGTTGTCTCTTCTCCTCACCATGGGGGTAATTCCACTTTATGAAGGGGCCTCGAGAGTGTAAGGCCTGGAAATGCCTGGAAAGGCCAGTATGGTTGGTGCACTTGGAATCACCCCTGTTGCATTACACCCAATTGCTCACGCCTCTGGGGTAAGAGCGAGGTACGGGGATCGGTTCCACGCTCGGCTACCTGGCATATTTAAGAGAAAGTTACATAAAATGGCCGCTGCCTTGCCGAAGTATCTCAAAAAATCTCACACTGTTTCTCAGGCAGCTGCTTAATATTGATTAGACCGACCCTGCCAAAGCTGCATATAAGCGAAGGTCCCTGCATAAACTGTTCAACCAACTCATGCGAAGAACTAACAGAAGCGCGTTGAAAGTGACATCACTGATCTTTGGAAGACTGTTGAATTTGCGAGTTCAGATTGTAGATTTGGAAGGTGCTGATGGTTGTCACGGCAACAAATAGAACGTGATGAGCCAAGCTGTCTTCACAAGGTCGAGTTTGACCTCCGGATACGGAAGGTGCTAACCAGTAGAGTTTCACCTCAAGGCCACGGGAGTGTAGTATGAGAAGGAAAACGGAGGATGCGGGTTGGAAGGAGTCCATTTTTCACGGGAGGCACGCAGAGGGGATTTGCTGGACCTCGCCTCTGATCCCGTAGATTCTCACCCTTCCCGATACTTTACGGCTGCAGTGAGACTATAATTTTTCTTGGGAGCTGGCCATTTTGGGGCGAAATAGTGTCGCCCGTATACAAGTCGACTGATGGTATTCGGTTTGGCCGGTGCGGGAAACGATGGAACGTCGGGCGTGGGAAAAGGAAAGGGCATCGCCAATGACTGGCCGATGAAGACGGAAATGCCATCCCTGGTCGCCAGGGGGAACCACCGACGGACACGTGATACCACCGAGGATCAGGGGGAGACGACAAAGACCGAACTAGCGACCCCCATCGTCGGACAACAGAGATGATGATGAATAATTTCACCATTTGGGCGCGCGCTCGCGAACAACACAAACGGCAAATGTGGCAAGCAAGCAGGCCTTCTTGTTTTCTGCGTGGCTACAGTCAATCAGCTTCTAGAAACATGCCGTACACGAGTGTAAACGGCGTTTTACAACGACGCAGAAACTGGGCATCAAACAGCGGAAACTCAAACTCGACGAATAAATAGTGAAAAGCTAACTTTAAATTCACGAATTTTCGCAAAACAGATCTTTGTATCCTCCGGATGTTTGCAAGGTGAGAGCTTTGAAGAATTTAAGACGTTGTCTGCAAAGAATGTCAGAACTCGAAATGCTGAGAACGGTTAAATAAGGTATGAATATTAAAATTATGCATGAAGGGCCATAGCAGGGTGAACCGAAGCATATATTGATCTGCAAGAATACAATCTGAGTTGAGTTAATTTCGGGACAGTTTGCAAGGAAATACTTGACAGAAGACGAACCTCACACCACAAGAGCAAATGCTCGCGCGTGGGTAAGGTCGTACATAAAAAAATAAACGAAACATTTTCTTGCGAAATAGGAATAAAAACGTAATTAATGTGGAAAACAGGGTTTCCAAAATCAAGCAAAGAACGTCGAACGATAAACCTCAAATTAACAAGAAAAACTGGTGGGAAATGTACGAGTACTAAAAAAAAAAACAATGTAACCAAAAAAGAAAACTAAATACGGATGCAAACCTATTTACGTTGCCTTTTGGACTTACATATCAGACGGCCTGAGCGGGAAACCGAACCCAGGACCTTTGAAACCAAAGGCCGAGGTCCTACCGCTGAGCCAGACGGACACGCCCAAAAGGAAACGTCCATAGGCAGCATTTAACACGTGCATACATACATATCCAAACAAACAATTTTGGCCGTGTCAGTCTGGCTCAGCGGTAGGACCTCGGCCTTTGGTTTCAAACGTCCTGGGTTCAATTCCCCACTCAGGCAGTCTGACATATAAGTCCAAAAGGCAACGTAAATAGGTTTGCATCTGTATTTAGTTATTTCTTGTGAGCCTTTGGCTTTCCTGTCTTTAATCAAAAAAGAAAAATTGTCAGTGTTAAATCGTGATGCTAAACAGCATTGCTAAGCTCATAGGGTTTTGATCTAATGACCACTTAAACAAATATTTCTTCAAAGATTTCAACCCAGAATAAGTTTAATTTCGGTAGGCAATGAATAAAAAAAATTTACTACCCAGAAAGTAACTGCATTCATGGAGTCGCTCCTTAACAATATAAAAACAGGATACAAGTCAATTTACATTGTATTGTTGCACATCCAGCATTATTTCCTGGAATAGAGGCATATTGAGGGAAGCATCTTGCCAGCAAGGCCTGTTGAGATACCACGAAAGTGAGCCGCAATAAGATTGGCCTCCATGGATGATGAATTATTGGGCAATAATGCCAATAAAGCAGGCTGGATCCCTACAAAAGGCCACCTCAAATTATTTTGATGGCACTTAAAAGGGGGAAAAAAACGTGTGTTTACGTAAATTTCACAATACCAGAACAAATCACCTGCTTCCATCATTTGTTCTAAGATTGTCTTTGGGCAGCCCTGTACAAAAAAATTCACTGCAACGTTCAAAAAAATACAAGCGGGGAAAGCGATTACTTAGTCGAAACCGGTCTTCTGTATACTTCTACCACTTTCGGGCCACTTCCGCTTCATACTTCCGGTTTCTTTTATTCATTTCAACTCATTTTTGGACGCTGAATCTGATGATGAAAACAGTTTGTCTCAATTTGGTACCGTTCCATAGATGGGTTCACTTGTCTTCGACTTCCGGTCACTTGTGGGCCACTTCCGCTTAATACTTCCGGTTTTTTTTTAACCTTGTAACTAATTTAACGCTGAATCTAGGGTGAAGACAGTTTGTATCTATCTGGTACCGTTCTGGAGTTGAAAAAAGCCGCGAAGGTCAGACGGATAAAATCGTTGCTAAAATAAAAATATATATATTTTTCTCCCCCCCCCCCCCCCAAAAAAAAAATGCCATTGAGGAGTTCTCCTCGCTGATATCTCTACCCCCCCCCCCCTCCGAGCACCACTCTTAATGTTTTAAAAGACCTCGAAAGCTTTGTTGCGTATGCTTCTCATGGTTTGCGAGGTCCAAACCTCAAAAACACACTCAAAAATACATTTGGACTAATATAATTTTTATTTTTTGGCCTTGTGCTGCATTGAGGACGTCCAATTAAGTTAAAGTGTCCGAATATGTATCATTGCTCGTGTTCAATCTCAAAACAAAGCACGGTGTTCCTATAACTCGTACTCTCGACGTACCTTGTAGCCTTGTTACCAAAATATTAAATTATTTGTGGCTTTTAAAAAAAAAATAACGTTAATATTTGATAACATGTAAACATTTTTTTGTAATGGACGAAGTTCCCGTTTGTTTATTTTTGTGTTCTTTCTATTTTTATTACGGGGATAAAAACATGAACGACAAACAGCTGAGCACCATGATTTTAATTTCCGTAATGCAACCATAATGGGGTGACCTAAATAGACGGGCAACAGGATGTGTCCATTTTTGGGTTTCCACAATTCCATTAATACATCTCAACTTCATGTAGTTTTGGTGTTTTGAATTTGCAATCATAAAACGATTAGTTTATGAATTGATAAAAGTAATGTTGGGCTTTTAATTGACAAAATTACAAGCCTTTTTCTTTCTTATGCCTTGTAATTGTCTTGTTATTTCTTGTATGTACCTGTACCAATTGGGTTTTTGGGTTAAACGTGTGTATTTTGTTGCATTATTGTGCTCCTGAATTAGATGATACGGAATTAAATAAATAAACAATAAAACTTACGAAGAATAAGCCTACCTTACGATCCTGGATTTTGCACCTCAAAGATTCCGATAATATAGAAGTAGCTGAACTTACCTACAAAAAGTAAAATTCAATATTTCAGTATTACCGCAAACAATTACAATAAGTAAGCAGTGGTAACATCAAGTAGTGATAAACATCTGCAGCAAACTGCTCTTCGGATAGTAATTAGCAATTCAAACCAGCAATTTAATACCTAATATACGGCAGGAATCATCTTTCGCAAGAACACACAAGTAAAATGTAAAAATTAACAGATATGTTACCAGGACCTCCACATCCAAGTTACGGGCCTGTAACTAACTACAACAGCGGGCCCTCCCTGCCCCGACTGAAATCGTAAAAAAGTTACACTATGTTAATAATATTCGTCGGCCATATTTGTGCTTAACGGGTTGGTTCATTCGCTAATCCTGGCTGCTTACGTTTGAAGGCTTCCACGCGGACTGGTTTGTACTGCAGTGCTCCTGCTCCGTGCTCGTTTTATTGTATGGGAGTTGATGTTTGTTGGAAGTATAAAAACAATTCACAACAAGCACAAATCGAGTACATTACTCATAGTCATCAAAACTCGCAATCGCAAAAAAAAAATTAGGCCGTACGGGCTCCATGAAACCCGGGCCTGGGTACTACGGGTCCACCTAAACCCCCACCCCCCAGTTGTGGGGACCCTGTATGTTACTAATGTGTTACTTGACAAAGGCAGAAGATAGCGATTCCAGCGGGGAACTTGGTATTAATTGTTGTTTTGACTAATAGCAATATTTACCACAGGTTTTTGTTTGAAACAATTATCCAGCCGGAAATTTAATTAATTGCGTTTTACCGGGTCATGTGTTGGGTTGGGTGGAAGGGGATAACAGTTTCAAGTCATCGTCTCCAGGAAGTGTTTGGTGAAAGCTTTGACGCGTGATCGGATATTTTTGTTAATCGGACTATGGCATAAAAAAAATCATTTCATGCGCTAAGAAAAAGCCCATGCGGCGCTTCTGAAAACCACTTAATTTTGAGCAGTGTTAGAACTAACAAACTGCACATCACTGACTCAAACTCCCTCATTTTTTTGTGACATGTTAGGCCTTGAAGAGATAAACGATCCGAAGTTCCCTATTTCAAAGCCTAGTCACGTCAGTTCATGAACCTAAGTCCATAACAGTGGCTTACCGATTCTTAGTTATATTTACCTAATTACCTACTTGCGGGTATACAAGGTTTATGTACGCCCTATACTCGAATACTCTAGTCAGGTCTGGTCCCCGCACTTACTGAAGGACGTTCATCAGGTTGAATAAGTTCAGAAGCGGTTCACAAAGACCTTGCCATTACATTACAGTCAACGACCTAAATTCCTTAAACTTGATTCTCTTGAATTACGCAGATTAAAAGCCGATCAGCCCCTAACATTCAAAATTTTGCATAGTATATTACCATTTGATATTCCATTTTTTGAGGTTTACATTACTACATATACCAGGGGTCACACATTAAAATTAGTAATTTCAAAATTCAAATTAAACTGTAGGAAGTATACAGGGGGTCCACAAAATATCTTCCTGATTACAAAAATTCATAACTTCTTTAAAAAATAAAAAGACCAATTCACATGCGTTTGCACTGAAAGGTAGGCAAACTCTCCAAGTTTTTTTGTAGTAGCGTCATTGCCAAAGATCGGCAGTAACATCGCTTCAGTATGACGTCATAAAGAAAATGGCGTCTCCCATTGAGAAAGCGCAATGCGTGGTTTCTGTTTGAAACATCTGCATTGGTTCTGTTCGAAACCAATTCGCCAATCACGGTACAAAGACATTTCCGAACGATGTATGGAAGGTAACCAATAGAAGTTACGTCCATAAAGAGATGGTTAATAAAGTTTCTTGTAACCTGGTCTGTGTGTAAAGGCATAAGGCTCCGGTGAATAGTTGGTTAAAATCCGCGCAGGGTTCCCACATAGTCCATCCAAATCGGTTAGACGAGCATCACATAAGACACAAATGCAAGGACGACGGTAAACAAAGTGCTACACAAACGACCTTGGTATTTGTAGCTCACGATCACGTGATGCACGTTTTACCGATTTGGATGGACTATGCTGGAAATATGCACGGATTTCCTCCAAACTTTCATCCGAGCCTTGTGTCTCTACACACAGACCATGTTGCAAGAAGCTTTGTTAACCATCCCTTTATTGACGGCACATCTGTAAGTTACCTTCCATACATCGTTCGGAAATATCTTACTGTGACTGGCGAATTGGTTTCGACCAGCCACACCGCACATTGTGCTTTCTCAATGAGAGACGCCATTTTCTTTATGATGTCATGCTGAAGCGCTGTTACTGCCGATCTTTGTCAATGACGCTGTTACCAAAAAACTGTCAGAGTTTTCTTACCTTTCAGTGCAAACCGCATGTGAATTGGCCTTTTTTAATGGAAGTTATGAATTTTTGTAATCAGGGAGTTTTTTTTGTTGACACCATGTATTTCTTCTGCTTTAGGGTCATTCCAGCTTGGCATTCAGTGAGTGAATAGGCGGTCGCAGCTCCTTCCGATGACATGTTTAGGAAATTATTAGGCAAACACTGTTTGAAGGCATTCCTTTTACAGCCGGAATTTTGTACTTAAAGGCATTAACATATCTATTAAACTCGGTGAGCTGTCAGTGGTCAACTACATGACCCTTTCTTTGCCTATTTGTCACTAGTGGCAAATAAGTGTTATTAATAAATATTAAATAATAAATATCAAATATTCGTGTATGCTCTCTGCTGTTATACTACTATGCATCCTTTAATCCTTCTTGACTCGACTTTAAGCTTAACTTAACTAGTAGCTTGTTTATGTGGCTCGCCAACAGACGAGAGGCCGAACACTGACACGAACGCATAGTTGGAAAGTTAGGCTACATTTCTCAATTGATGACGTCTACCATTCACGGCAGAACTTTTTAACACTTCGGAAATATGCAAGGAATGCGAAGTTGCAAGCCGTTGCGATGACACGGGCTTTTGCAGAATCACTTTTTTATGGTTAATAATGGACCAACTCAAGCCAGCAGGACTTCTAACTTAGTCCGACTTCAGCCCGTCTTCTGCACTCTGCCATCAAGACGGTGGCGGTGGATGTATTGAAAGTAAGAGGTTTCTCCTCTGCCACTTTTACGACGGCCATCTTATCTACAAAATGGCTGCCATTTGCGTTCGCATCTACAAGCTACTTCAGACCGTTCCAGAGAGCGCGAATATGTGAATGAGCCCTCGTGAAGAGAGCGCCATGTTGAAGATGCTTTCAACAAGAAGACAAAGGAGGAACGAAAGTCTTCTTTTCCTGCTGACGTTGTGATAAACCAATCGCTGTGGCTTGTTGGATAGTGTTAGAACTACGCAAACAGAAAAAGAAAACTGTCTCAAATATGTGTTGGTGAGAGAGTGAGAGAGAGAAATACATAAAAAGTGAGGGAAAGAGAGACAGACAACGAGAGAGAGAAACAGAGAGTGAGAGATACACAGGAAGAGACAGAGCGAGAGAGAGCGATATACAGACAAAGAGAGTGAGAGACAGACAGCGAGAGAGAGACAGACAGTGAGAGAAAGAGAGGAAGCGAGGCAGACAGACAGTGAGAGAAAAGGACGAAGAGGGAGAACGTGAGAACAATAGACAGAGAAATAGTGAGAGATAGACAGCGAGAGAGAGAGAGAGAGAGAGAGCGAGAGAGAGACAGAGTGGGGGAGAAAGAGTGAGAGAGACAGACAGTGAGTGAGAGACAGAGCATGAGAGACAGAGTGAGAAGGGAAGCAAACGAGCGATAGACAGAGTGACAGACACACAGCGACAAAGAGAGAAAGAGACAGAGTTAGAGAATAAAAGAGAGAGACAGAAAGAGACCCAGACAACGAGTTAGAGAGAGACAAAGAGCGAGAGAGAGACAGAGTGAGATAGTGAGAAAGACCAACAAACGAGTGAGAGAGACAGACAAAGAGCGAGAGACAGAGCACTATAGCAAAAGCGAGAAAAAGATAGAGAGAGCGACGAGAGAGAGAAACCGTTTCAGAGCATGTGGATATGTGAATGAGTCCTCATCCTGACGGGGTCACCTTGCTGAAGATGTTCACATCAAGAGGACAAAGAGAAAAAAAAAGGTTTGTTTTCATGCTGACGCCGTGATAAACCAATCGCTGTGGCCTGTTGGCCAGTGTAAGCAACTAGAAGAACAGCAAAAAAAAGCTGTCATCACATATATGTTGGTGAGACTGAGGGAGGAGAGAAAGAAAGAAAGAGCATTCGTTCGTCGCATTATTAGGTTCTTGCAACCAGCTGTTTCTGGACGACGCCATGTGGTTTAGATGAGTTGAGAGGTGGAAACTTCTGTCGGGTTTTGGTCCCCTAACGTCGATGCGCCATATATGAACCGATATATGGATCAGCGTGGCCGGATACTCAACCGACGCCATATACGACCTTTCGTTGAAGGCGAGCACGACAGGTTGAAATGAAAGCTGACGGGCCAAACAGGAAAGAAAAAAACGAAAATAAAAATAGAAAGAAAAAAGAAAAAAAAAAGAGAGCGAGAAGACGAAAAAAGGGGAAACGAGCACCACGAAAATATTTCGGGGAGATCTTAATAGTCCCCTCTCGAAACTGACAGGATTTAGGGAAAAACTAGAATATTTTGAATGGAATCGCGTGATGTGTTTGACTGCAATTTTTTCCCTGGACCGACAAACTTATGCCTCCGAAGGTTTTCAGACGAATTCAAGTGGGAATTCGTCCAGTTTGACGAAACAATGCTTTAGAAAAGAAACCCAAGTTTTAGAATTGAAACCTGCCCAGGAAAAACATTAAAAGACTTCCTTCGATCGTAATTAATTATGTGTTCTTAATCTTGAGCGTATTTATTCATTTTTGCGATTTATAATTTGTGTGCCGTATAATTTTACGTCATTTTTGACGAAATACGATGTGAAGTCACCTTTAAAGATGAAATCGGCTACAAACATGCTACAATTATATTAGCATATTAGTATACGTGCTATACAGTGGTGCTGTTGGATGCACAGTTTGCAACACTGTGACGGTATGGTAGATCATGTGTATGTTGCATGTTCGAGAGAATTAAGTTTCATCAAATTGTTGCGTACACTGGCTAACAAACTCTAATTTTCGTTCGCATTGCTCACTCTATCAGCGCATCCTGTGACTCAAATCCCCCTCCTCTCACTGCTAAATGAACCTCTCTTTCTAACGATCACTTTCATTATACATTAAAAAACTGAAACGGTGAACAAACTTAGCCTCTTGATTCAGATTTTAATGGTGATGAATTAGGCTCGCCCGCCAATTGTTAAGCTACCTTAGTTTTAGTGATAATTCACCATGATAGTCCACTTACGCCACCTACGTCTTTGATTTCAAAGGTTGACGGTTCAGTTCCCGCTCAGGCAGTCTGACCTTTAAGTCCAAAAGGCAACGTCAATAGGTTTGCATCCGTATTTATTTAACCCTTCTCAAACCCATTTGGATTTCCATCCTGCTTAATACTTTGTCTTGTAAAGTCGATAATTCATTACATCGAGTGGTCTGCGTTTTTTTTTTGTTTTTCTACAACTCAGCAATTCTACTGCTACAATTCTACAACAATTTCAACACCGAACTGAAATCAAGGACTACACCATCATACAATTTGCAGAAAGCTCCGTAGTGCCAGCTACAATAATCCTTTAAATTCTGCTTAATTTTGCAGTAATCCTTTAAATTATAGTACTTCATTTCGCAGGAAAATCTTTAAATCCTAGTAGTTAATTTCGTCGTAATCCTTTAAATCCTACTAGCTCAGCAATGACTTTTTTTTTATCACTTAGGTCTAATTGTACCTCGTAAACGAAAGGTTAAAGATTTAAATTTTCTTCTTTCTCTGTCCCAATTCTCGTTTCGGGCTGTGTCCCTTTAAGAACGACGAGAATGAAAAATTGCTTTCCCTATTGTTTTTCTCTCTTTTTTTATTATTTTTTTGGGGAGGCTTAAAACAAGCTCTTCAGGTTTAATGTATACCGCGATATCGCTGAAGCACGAAACCAATTTTATGCGCACTAAATTTTGCTCTACGAGTCGTGTAAAGACTGTAAGGTCGCTTCTTCCGACTCTAGATTACAGCCGATCTAACAAATATATGTGCGGTGTAACCAGATACGGACTCACCAAACTGGATATTGCGTTAGATTGCATCTTGAATCTACAGACGGCCTTCGTTAAAAAAAATACGCTGCTGTAACTCAGTTCTGCTAAGTAGACAAAGAGGATCATTTTACAAAGGGAACAAACAAGACTTTAAGATTACGTTGGGGAGGGGGAGGGGGAGGTTGTTTTGTTTTTGAGGATTTTCTAGTCTTTGCTCCTTTGATGTGTGTTTTTTTTTTTT